>PVJX010026748.1:0-25524 GCA_004027295.1 Dolichotis patagonum
GGTCCCAAGTATTGTAGCTGGGGCTTGTGGGCCTTCCTATGCCACCGTTTTTGTATTCACAGGAGCCCCAGAGATTAAGATTACAAAACTTCTTAGATAAATATCATCCAGGAATTTGTAGTTCAGAGGAAAAATCTATTTTATCACTTTTGTCACATATTTCTTACCTGTGAAGTTCTCCCGCTATTTTTAAGATTAAAAATCAAACAACTACGTTCCTATCTGCTCAGCAAAAGTTGTACCAGTCATACTGGGAAGAATTTCTAAACTGGCTGTGCCTTGCTTTTTAGTCATCCGAAGATCAGTGATTCTATAATTTCATTATCCATCTTAATTTCAGTGAATGACAACCTCAGGCCCTGGGAGGTGACATCAGTTACTTTACTTCCTTCTTAAATTGGAATACGCAAATCAGTCTCACAAACAATTTCAACAATTCACCCTGTCTTCTCCTCAAACCTATTTGTTTCAGCCTTGATTATTGCAGGAGTAAATGAAGCCATTTGTCTATCTCTGAAAAAAGATTCCATACATTACAGTCAGGACACCTACATAATGACAATGAGCCTGTTTGTGAAATATCTCATATCAGGGAAACGAGAATATGTATCATTTTATAGTTTAATATTCGACATTTTCTGTCATGCATCTTCTTAAGAATTGCAGAGGAATGTCATGCCATTTAGTTATTATTATCCTCTAGCTCAGTGGTATTGTGCTTTATTGCGAAAAGACACTTGCAAATTCTTTTACTTTTTGGTAAACATAGTCTTGATTTTTATAGTGAATTTCAGAAGTTATAGTTCTCCCTTCCAATATTTTTTTTCTGGTAGTTAACAAATATTTCATGATTAATTCAAGATACTAATTCAAACATTCACTGTTTGTTACATGTACAGGGCTATGCTGGGAAAAATAGATAATTGCTATCCTTAGTGAATACATACTCCAGAGGAAGGATTATATAATAACACACACATAATTGCATATACACACATACAAGTATCTTCATATATGCTCAGATACTGTTCATAACAATGTATTTCAGAACAGAATCCTTATACAGTGTTTCAGAGTATGAGTCTTAGAGCTAAACTACTTGTATTCCAGGTATTGTTATATCACTGACTAGTGTTAAAATATTGGCCAACATTATGTAAAATCTGTCTTATTTGCCTCAAGTATATAATGGAGATAACTGTAGAAACCACATCAAAAGACCTCCTATGAAAATTACATTTGGAGAACCAATTGTTCATTTTCATTTTGATATTTCTCATGACTAAGACACCTCCCAACTCCTCGGCATCACCAAAGCACACATGCACACCCGTATGCCCACATACATATCATTTTGTTCAAAAATTTCTTTGTTACTTATTTTTTAAAAATAGCTTCAAAAGTCAGACAATTGTTACATATTTAGTCAGGATGAGGAAAACCTGTTGACTGCTTCTGGCTTGAAAATTTGAAATGTTAAACTCTGCTACCCCATTTCAGGCAATGTGAGTCACTTTTCCTTCATTGTACCTTTCATTGATGAAATGGTTTCTGCAGCTCTATCCATGGAGAGCACCACCCACCCCATACCCTTTGGCTCCATGTTAGTCATTCCTCTACAGGGCAGCATCACGCTCCCAGCAGATCAGTCATGGCCTCCAAGACAACCGAAGTTGAAAGCACAAATCCTCCCCAGTGGCCAGAATCCAGACCTCGTTATCCAGGAGCTATTGCTTGGGAGTGAAAGAATGAGGACACAAAGAGCAGGCCAGACTCACAGTCAGTGCTCTTTCCAAGAGTGTGTTGACATTTCCAGAAGATCAAAATGGACGACATCCAAATTGGGGAAGCTGTGAACATATAGTGTTCATAATTTGTAGGTTTTCACGTCTTAGTTTTGCTACAAGTAGAATCGAGGCAATATGAGTAACTTGAATCAATAAAATGAGAAATGTGGGGCCAGCAAGACTAATTTGAACAGGATATATTTATGTAGACGCCAACAAAAAATTCTCAAAACTATTGCCTATATTGGGAAGAGAAAATTTATAAAAGAGAGACAGACATAAAAGAAGAAATTGTTTATTTGTTTGTTTGCCTTTATAAAACCCATTTGGGAGAAACATCCGTATATATACATCAGTTATCTGGCTTTTCCCAGTTACACTGATGCTAGAGATGTCCTTTGTTAGAAATTAATGTGTGTAATAAAGTTTTACATTTTTCATATGTTTTGAAGTATATGAGCTATATTTCTTTTCACTGCATAATTACTTTTTGTACACAAGAAAAATGAGATGCTTAGTGCTAAGTAAATAACCTCAAAACAAACCAAGAATAATAGTTACATTCTTTTCATCTTCTAGGCTGTGTACAATAAATATTTCTGGAAACTTTTTAAGTTACACTGTTGTGACTTTTGGGGGAAAAAAAGAAAACACATGGAATCGGAACTAAGTTCAAACAAAACTATGTCCCACTCCATGCTGAACTTTGTTTCATGTTTGTTGATAACACAAACTACAATGACCAACTTTTTTTCCAACAGAGTTTATTTTAATTTCCAAAATGTCATTTTGTTTTGTTTTGTTTTGTTTTGTTTTGTTTTAGTCTCTGAAGACATCTTTTATTCGGAATAAACCTTTTCACGAAATAAGAATAAATTTTAAGCATTTGAAGTAGGTGCTTTCTCAGGTTAGGTGTTTTTAATCAGTCCTGAACTGCAGAGAGGAAAGTTACCAATAAGGTTGTATGTTGTATTGATCACCGTGATCTTCTTTGAATAAGCTGCGTCTTTAAGACTAAAGCAGCTGGCTTCTTCTAAACAACAGACTGCTTTTTTTCTAAATAAAGGAAACTAGCTCTGTCATTCACACCTGGAAGAACCAATTTGGGTCTTTAACAATATTTATGTGGGGGCTGTAAAACATCAAACTGTGGTGACTGGAGACAGTGCTACAAAATGGTAACAGACTTATTAAAAGACCCCTAACCCTTCTCTGGTAGCTGGCTGCACCATAATTACCAGCCAGTCTGTTTTCTTTTCCCTCTCTAGCAACACTTATTATGACCTTGATTTTTAAAAAAAGAAAGAAAGAAAGAAAGAAACATTGTATTGAATTTGGTAAAGAAGTCTTAAGTTTTGTCAACCTTGAATAAATCATGAAAATACTGACATTTTAAACTGCTCATGATGGAATCTAAATAAGAATAAGTATCAATGTTACGTATTTCCCCCATTTGTAGTAATTGTAAATTTAACTCATGTTTCTCCTTCAAAATGCTTCAAAAACAACTCATTTTTTCCCTCTGTCTCTGACTCTCGAATCAACATCTATGTGTGTATGAGTCTTTGTGTGTTAACAGGGAAACACGCAGCATAACACAGCAGAGAGGACACGTTCATACAGTAATAGTTCATAGTCCGCATAGTTCATGGTAGTCATAGCAGTTCGTATAGCTCAAATAGTAGTTATCTCTACAAATTAAAATTTTCTGTGATCTTACTTTGTCTCATCTTTCTGGTGATTTTAATTTTCCTATGATAAATAGTTCTAATTTTATTATAAAGCTTTTAATTTGAATGATTCTTAATCAAGTCTATAAGGTTTGTTAAATGAATTAAAGGGAGCTTTTAAATCTCTTTATAAGACAGAAAACATTACCTTTCGTTTATAAACTACATCAGTACTAGTGAAAATAGATGAGTAAAAGCAAAAAATTAAAGATAAGAAAATTGACAGGGATCCTTTCTGGAAAACATACAAAGTATACAGTCTACAAAGGATTGAAATGAACAAGTAGAAAACATTGAGAAATAGAAGACTGATGTGAGTAATGTGAGTAATGAGAGTAATGATGATAAGGATACATCAGTAATTTGGAGGTTGGTTTGTTCATTAGATAGTTTATTTGCATTGAATTTCTTTTATTTTTTTTTCTTTTTTTACTGGGGATCAAACTTATGACTTCACACTTGGTGGACAGGCACTAACTCTGCTGAGCTAAACCTTGGCTTGATAGTTTATTGAAGACCTTTCCTGTAGAGACCTATAGTACAATAACCAGTGGCAAAACTGAGGAAAGTAGAGAGATACTATTGGAAGTTTCCAGGTACTGTAAGTTTCCGGGAGGGCCACTCTTTGCAATGAGGGACACAAACCCTTAAATATAACCATCACTCCTAGACAGCACAGCTCATGTAAGTTTGCTTTGAGTATGACCTGGTCAGGAAGAAAAGAAATGTAGTATCTCTCCTCTGTCAGTTGATCTCTCTTCATCATTCTGAGGTGCTATGGGTGGCCAGGTAGGCAGTCTGTATTCCACCTACCTCTGCTAAGCTTCATTTCTAGGAATGAGCAACCTGATGCTTGAACTCTTGATTCCACTATGAGATGTCATAATATTCTCCTGTCCACATTTATCACACATACGTTACTAGATACCAGGTTAAAAGTCCTCAATAGATTCCTGTTACCATGAGATAAATCAAGTTTCTTCTCTAATGCCTTCACATCTTTCTTTACTTCACAGCATAAAATTCTCTGCATTCAACACCAATTTCAAGAGCTATAAATACCCTCCATACATTTCTAGTATTTTTATTTTGCTCATCTTTCCAGAGGTAATTATTTCTAGATTCATCTGTTACCTACCTTACAGATTGCATTGACAACTCTCAAAATTCCACAACAAACTGAAAAATAGTTCTGAAAAATGTTGTAACCTAGTGGTGAAGCCCTACCAGGAACTTCACTATATTCATGCTTTGGGACAGACGTCTCATCCTTCTCTCTAGACCTGGTTCCAGTCTCTTGGGAGATGAATGTCATTCAGAACCAAGAGAGCACAGTGTGAACTCCTGCATAGGCCCGTGATGTGAACTACTTGGGGTAGAGCCTTTCTGCTTCCTTTCATCCTCATATCTTTGCAAGCATTTAAGAGAAGCTGAATGTGACTCCAAAAGTGCAAGCTAAGTGCGGACATCTGGCTGACCTGTCCTTCTAGACGACTCCGCAAGCCTGTAGCTTTTCAAGAGAACGAAGCACAGACCCTTTACAAAACGACACCTTGCTTCTTCCCTCCTGTCTCCTTCGCCACATTCCTGTACACTGCTGCACCGGAGGCTTGAATTCATTTGACTGGCCTATTAAAAAATAAATAAAAAACAAATACCATTATCCTTCCTCATAATAAAAATATAAAGATAATAAATAATAAAGATATTCTTCTTTTTTAAGTAAGAAAAAGCAAGTTTTATACTTGAGGTTTGTCTAACTGGCTAGAACCCAAACACAGAACCATCAGGCAGAGGACACAGTTTTAAATGATGACCTGTCTGTTTACAGATGAGTAATTGGACTTGCCGCACTGCCGCTGTGGGATGGTGACTTGCAGGTCTGATTTTTATTTGCATAATTCATGGAATGTAACAGATTTTGAAATATAGCTTATAAATATTTAGAAAATATTGTTCTAAGTATCTGCAGCTTCTTTACAGTGTATCAGGCTATTTATTTTGAAACACCATCTCTTTTTATTGAGAGGTAAGGTAGAAAGCTGAGCAGAGATGCATGCAGAATAGGGCATAATTAATATTGTGGAGGAGAAAGAAAAGAAGATGACTTTTAGATGTGGACAATCAGTCCTCCCTCACAGGAAAGGCTTTTTTATGCAGATGAGGATGTTGGTCTTAGATATGCATTTGAATTTTGTATATTTGACTGCCTTGATATGATAATATTTTAGTGAAAAGGCACTTGTCCATCGGCAGGGCTCTCCAGATTCATACAATAAAGAGGTGGTGATGAATTCCAAAAGTGACCACAAACTTTCCACTTTTCTAGGCTCTCGTTCCTGAAATCTGAAGACGCTATATTCTATCTTCTTAGAGGAGGAGCCAATTTCTCTATCTTTTGAATCTGGGTTGCTATTATGACATTCTTCTGCCAATAGGTTGCGTCAGATGTTCATGGTACATATGCCTGTCCAAAGAAGGCTTTCCACATTCTGCTTGAAACTCTGAGCGTCTGCCATGTGAATAGCAGGTCTGACCTACCACATAATAGACGCATGATTTAACCACTCCCATAACCCCAAATGATACAGCCAACCTTCCACAGAGAACTACCCTGCTGACTCGAATCTAACCAGAGACAACTGGATCAGTCCTGTCAAGACCAAAGAATCTACCAGATGAAAGGCAAGCCCAAACTGTACACCACAGAAACATAAAGTAAACAAATAATTATGGTTTTTGTTAATAATTGTAGTTTTGAGCCACTAAGATTTGAGCAATAATTCCATCAACAAAAACTAACTGGAATAGGCTTATGGTGGCTTTGAAACATGCAACCTATGTAGAAGTACACTTGTAGGTCAAAAGCCACGACCAATGTCTTATACACATGACAACAGAGCAACTTTGTTTTTACATGAAACAAGTCCTTCGTTCAACCAGAGTTGATTGAGCCCCTAGTTTGATTCTAGTACTATTGGTTCAAGGTGCTGGGAACATAATAATGAACAAGAGAGAGCAAGCTCCTCCCCTTTTTGAGCCCATATCTGTTGGATGCACATAGATGACTAAAAAGATAAGTAAAGATGTAATATAATGTGAAACAGAAAAACAGTGATATAAAATAAAGCTAGGAATATATTCAGTTTGGTAGTTAGAGAAAGCCTTGCTGAAAATAAGAGACAGTGAACAGAAAATAAAATGCAGGCAAAAGCCATAAGAACATTAGTCTGACAGGGTATTTTAACGTAACATTACAGTCAAGTGACCCTCAACTAAGACCTAAGTATAGGATTTCCTTTATATCTATCTGAAGAGGCTAGTAATCCCTCTAGGGCTTATGCAAACAATATTATCAAAGTTTCACTTTCTGTTGTAATGTTAGTTATAAAAGTTGCAAAAAATGATTGCTGGGAGTTTGAAGAATTTTCTAATGCTTGTTAATGGTACACAAAATCACCTTTCTATCATTATACACATGTATTTCTCGCATAAGAAATCATTTAACCAGAAATCTCTTACAATTAAAAAAAAACACATGTAATTAATTCTTTCTTCTTTTAACTCCTCAGAACTACCTCAAAAGGAAAGCAATGCTTTTGTTGTTATTGTTATTGTAACCTTTGTTTTTGCTTTTTTAATAAAGATATTATTTAAGTTATTTGATATACAGTATAATTATGTTGTCCTTGGTGAAACATCAAGCAGACTCAGCATTATCAAAGTGAATATGGAAACAATTTATTTGCAGAAATCTAAAGACATCTGACATACTATAGAACAATAGGGAGGGAGTTGGTTGCAAACTTGAACACATCTACTTACCAATTGATGTACCAGGTATTTAGCTCAGTGTCATAAGCACCTGTCTGGCAAGCACAGGGTCATGAGTTCATTCCCGGTACCAATAAAAAACAAACAACTGATGGAAATCACCCTTCAAAAATTTGAATTAAATTTGAACAGAAATTCATGCAATGCTTTAACAAAAGATGAAGTTCAGGAACACATTTCACCATATCTTTACACATAAATTAATATGACAAAGATTGTTGGCAGTTAACTAAAATGCTTTAGTATTTTTTTTCTTCTTTCCAGGAAAATAGGTAAATTGTATTTCCCAGGTTTTTTTTTACATGTTTGTGATTTTGTCCCTGGGTTCCAAATGATGAACTGTGATCAGAAGTGTTTGGTGCCATGGCATTTCCTGACCCAGAAAAACACCACATACCATCATGTATTGCATTTCTCTCCATTTGGCCAAATATTGGTACTGAGGCAACTACTGTATTTGGAATAACCTCCAGTCTGAGGCCCCAGAAGACTACTCAGGGTAGAGCTTCTCTTTGTGTTTTACATTAGGAGAAAATAAACTGGTTCTCTGAGACACTTTGCTGAGTGGGAGTTGGGGATGGAACATACTAGTATTGCCAACAAATGTCTTAGTTAATACAAATAGCATTGACCATCCTGCCTTACTGTGCACACCAGAAAAACCACTGTGTGACATTATTCAGTGCCAATGCCAAGGCAGGGAGCTACTAGATGAAAACAACTGTAAATAGGCAACATCAAAAATGAGAACGTCTCAACACATATTCATTAATATATTCTGCTCCTAAACATGGATCATATCTTCTATACCACTTTTTGGACCTAAAATGTTAGAGGTGTCAACTGAATAATAAGTACTCAGAAACTATTGAATGCATGTGTAAAGTGCCATGGTAGAATAATATCAGGGGACAAAGATTTCAGTAAATATTCCACCATGGTGTGACACTGTGAGTTTGGAAATTTCTCTATGTTTTAGTTTCATTTTTATAAAATTATGGAATTAGTCTAAGTTTCTCCGAGGCAAGAAATTCTGAGTCTCTGTCTAAAAGACACTGACTGATCGTTTCTAGCAACTACGTGAGCAGGACGTGGACGATGCTTCCGTTACCACAGTGCGAGATTCTCACTGAACACACTTAAGGAAGTAATGGCTCAGCGTTCATTCCTGTCTTGGTTACTTTTCTCTTGTTGTTGAGGCAAAATAACTGATGCCCAAAATGAAGGAAGGAAGGTTTATTTAGCTTAAAGTTTTGAAGGTTTCAGTCCATACTCAGCTGGCTCCAAGGCAGGTGGCATGGCTGGGGGGCAGCCATTCATGGCAGCCTCAAGAAACTAGAGTGAGAAGAACAAAAGGGGGAAAAGCAAGCTTCCTTCCCTCGCTTATATTGTATGCCAGCTACCCATCCCTTGGCCGGTGCAGTACTCACACCACCAACCCCACCACTGGGCAACGAACCAATCACAAATGCGAGACCCAGCTCCTCCATGACTACATGAGGCTTGGGGTGGGACCCAGACACAAACCATAACAACACCACAGTCTGAGCTGACTCTTCTGCTTCTGGGGTGCTCTGGATTAGTTATCTTAAAAAAAAAAAACTTATGAAAAGAGACTGTTACATCTACAAGATGTCCTCCAGGAGTATTTGGTCTGAATTTTCTCACATCACAGTGAAGGAAATTAGACTTCTCAGCAAAATAACAAATAGCTCAGCAAAATAGCCACTCCTCCAAGCCAATGCTAGAACTAGAACCTAGGCTTCCTAGCTTGCAGTTCAGGTTAGCAGTTAGTCACCTTATTTTCAGTTAGCTTGCCTCTACTTAGCTTCATCCAAGCTTAAGATTGTCTGTCTAATCCTTATAATAAAATGTATGAAAATTATTTTGGCTGTTTAGTTTAAAAATATTTTGTGTTATCAAGACGTTATCCCAGATTTTTCCCCTCTAACATCTCTGCAGTAGACCTCTAAATCAACTCTGCCATGTATTTTCTCTTGTACTGTGCATACTACATGTGATAGACATAGTAATTGCAAAAGTTTGTGAAACGTGTCCTGCTATTCTTTCATACTTGCCTATTTAATAAGAATGTCTTGATTTTCCCTCAGAATACACTATTTCACAAGCTTTTCTTTATCAAATTTCACCAGACTGATATCATCAAATAAACATCAAATCCCATGATATGAGTTAACTACACCTAATTCAGCTATCACAAATTGTGTTGCTACGACCATAGGTGCACATTTATCTCTGTGACCTGACGTTTTCAATTTTTCTGGGAAAATACCAAGGAGGGGAATAGCTGGACTGAATGGAATTTCCAATCCTAGTTTTTTGAGGAATCTACATACTGATTTCCACAGTGGTTGTACCAAAATGCCCATCAACTGCAGAGTGGATGAAAGAAATGTGGTATTTTTATACAGTGGAATACTACTCAGCCATAAAAAATGATGATCTTGCGGCCTTTATATATAAATAGAGCAAACTTGAAAATATCCTCAGGGCCACAGCCATGGAGGAATCCAGGAGCCTATGCAAAGAAGCAATTTGCCTGCCTTCTTGGTAAGCACCTCCCTCAGGCGTGATCCAGGAGGAGAACCAGAGCAAGGCCCCAGAGACCTGGTGGCCATGGTGGAATCCAGGAGCCTGCACAAAGAAGCAATTTGCCTGCCCTCTTGGTGAGCGTCTTTCTCTGGTGTGAGCCAGGAGGAGACACTGTAGTGTCTCTTGAACCTACCAGTGCGCGGGCTTGGAATGAAACATCCCACCCCCCCCAACCCCCCTACCCCCGTTAGCAACTGGGGGCAGACGTCTGAGCATCTCTTGGCAGGATGACTGTATGCAACATAGCAAATATAGGGGTTCTCCTCTATCTTCTCTTTGAAATCAAGGGTTGTTTTCAGTTTTGTCCCATTATGATTATTTGTTTTGCTCTATTCAATATTCTCTTTCAATTGATTTTATAATGTTCTGCCTTTGGTTTGATTTTGCCATACTTAATTGACTAGATAACTATTGTGAAGATAATGAGATATACGAAGGTATCTGTTACTGTTATACAGGTAACTTGCTGTGAGGTTCTGTATCAAATTCACTGCACTGTCTCAATTGGCTTTGTTCTGTCTTGTTCTGTTGTATTTCTACTACCTTCAAAAAAAAACCCCCAGAAATATATAAGGTGACTAAAAAGGAAATAACAACAAAACAGATCAGTAAGGTACTGAGAAAGCTTAAACATGGTATAACTAAACAGATAATGGACTTAAAAAGCAAAAGGAGGAAAAGAAAGTGCTCTAAAGAATATAACTGCATGCATGTTTAAGTGTGTAGGATTGATAACCGTATTACTAAATTTTTGTTGGATAGTTGAACAGAACTGTTTGCAGCCTCACTGTTTGAATGTCCACTTTGTATGCCTTAATTTTGTAACATGAACAACTATTTCTAAGAGGACAATAGTAATTTATCAACTAGTGATTTCTTACTGTTTTTTTGAAATTCTCTATTATTTTCACCCTTTTTTTGTTTTGCTTTTTTTCTCTTTAAATAAAATTTTTAAAAAATCCTCACTAGTGAAATAAACAGGACTCACATGAGTAAATATCACATTATCTCTCTAGTGTAAAAAATAACAAACACTGACCCAATACTGGGATCCAAAGAGTATGATAGACATTGTGAAAGTGAAAGGGAAGGAAAGTGCTCTAAAGAGCATAATGAAATGTATAGTGTGTAAGATAGTTGACCATATTACTGGATTTCTGGTGGAACATTGAACAGAGGGATTTGCGCTGTCAATGTTTGAGTGTGTAGTCACTATTTATGCTTTGATTTTGTAAATTTGGCAAATATTTTTTGAAATGACAACAAGTAATGTATCAACTAGTGATTCTACAATGAGAATTCTTTTTGTTTCTTTGAATGCCTTGAACTCGGTATTGTTCTACCCTTTTCTGCTTTTCTATTCTCTTTAATTTTCTTTCATTTCTTTGAAAAAAGAAAAAGAAAAGAAAAATATGCAATATAACAACCATTGTTAAATTTCTTTCATTGTGTTGTGAAAACCTATATTGACATTGTCTTGAGTTTTTTGTTGTTGTTTTTGCCTTTTGCTTTTTATTCTTTTCTGACTTCTCTCTTTTTTAAATTAAAAAAAAAAACTACACCTAATTCAGTCATGTGGTTTAGCCTGTAAAGCAAGAAATACAAAAGAAAAATCAACATGAGACGTAACTGGAATCTGACATGTTCAAGAGGAATGATATCACTAGAGAGGAGTGATTAATGCTAAAGTAAAGAAGGAACTCAAAATCAGAAATCCTAGAAGAAGTTAGAAGAAACAAAGAAAAAGGTAACTAAACTTTAACCCATTCTTTCTTTCATTCTATTATTACTTACTAAGAGGTAGAAACAGCCACAGCCATCAAAGTTAGTTAAATATATCAAAGAGCAACATGTAGTCTGCTGTTAAGGAGCTCACTGATCAGTTGGAGAACAAAGTTGGTACCACACTGGATTTAGTCCACTATCACATCTACACATACATATGCACGCACACCCAGGTTCTGTGCTCTGTGGAAAACTGAAACTATAGACAAAATAATCATCCTTTCTCTTTTTCCCTGGACAGCTCAAACTTATGTCTGTTATCTAATAGTGCCCACTTTCACTTCAAGATTATCCCAATCTGAGTAATAAATTATTATAGCCATCTCACCTCAATATTCTGTGATAAGGAAATGGCTGTAAGACTTGGTAGCCTAGAAGAGGCTATGATTTTTATGTACTAAGGAGGATGAGATTTAGTCAAAGAAAGGAATACCAACTGAAGAAGGAGCCCATGCAAACGAGAGGAAACTGTGAACTATAAACTAACCACAGTAGTTTTCTTTATGTGAAAGTTTTTTAAAAAATACTCTTTATTTTTCACAGGAAAAAAAATACAGCAAAAAGTACAGTGAATTCCTACATGCCCTCTGCCACTGACACGCACAGCCACTCTCCAATACCAGTATCCCCCATAGAAAGAGTGATATATTTGCTACACTTGATGAAGCATGGGAACATCATAATTATCCAAAGTCTAGAGTTAACCTTAGAGTTTACTAATGGTGTTGTAGAGTCTATGGGTTTGAGTAAATGGGCACGACACGCATCTACCATTATAGTACTTACAGAATAGTTTCCCTGATCAAAATTCTCTGGGCTGTACCTTTCATGGAAAGCTAAAATGGGATGCGGTTTTGTATTTCTCTCTCCTCCAGTAAGTTAGGTTCTGATAATACCCCAGTAGGTTAGACTTTGGTAAAATAGTTCCTTAGGTCTCATTAAGTAGAACACAATATTCGGGCATATTTCAAGATGATTAATTCCAACCTAGGACACTCAATAGGATTGTTTTCTCCTACTTTCACTCTAAGAAACTGGTAGAGTGCCAAAAGGTGGAAATACTAAAATATGAGGACTTCCCTAATGCCTTATCTTGCATATTCATCCACAATGACCTTCAAACAACTAAGCAATGATAGTTCAAATATCTTACCCTAGAAATGGTTTCTTGGGTTTCTGAAATGATGACTTATAAGCTCTTTATATGCTCATCCAGAGAACTTTCCTTTTAATGAAACAGTTATTATGGTCAAGAGAGATAGAAGCTGTGGATAAGTAGCTAAAACTTGATATCTGCATTCAAAACCTAGTATTGTCTCTTGCTTGTCACTAACCTGTGGCCAGTTCACTTTACTTGTTTGACTTTAGTCTTCTCACTTGCAAAAAACCCCCAGAATATTAATACTTGTATGTACATTCTCATGCAGGACCTGGTGAGTCATGAACCTTCAATGATTACTCATTACTTTCTTCTTCCATTTACTTTTGCCATGATAAATCACTTAATCTCTGTGAGGCCATAACTTTTTCTTTCAGATGAGGATAATTATGCTTAAACTTATACTCTCACAAAATTGTTTAGATAATCAAAGAATCAATGCATTTTATGACAATTTTAAAAAGCAGGTAAATTATTAAATAAAGCTAAGGCAACAATATTAGCACCATCATAATAATTATTGTTATCATTAAAGATCTTCAAGGCTACACCTGATCCACCTGTCTTTATGAAATTTAACCCTAAACTGTAAGTCTTACATTACAATTCAATCAGCTAATTTCCAAGCACTTACTTGCTTAACAGTTTTTTTCTTCAATAATCATAGCCTTCTGTGTCCAGGAATCTATAGGGCTTGTCAAGAGTTCTTAATCACCCACCTTAAATTTCATAAATCTGTGTTATAAAGAGTTATAAAACAGAAGACTACAGTTCTCCTCTCATCCAAGGCAGAATTGTTTAGTATTATGTTCATAGATTCCAGCACTTTGCCTACCCTATAAGGTCTGCCACTTTGGATAATTTCATGTGACTAAGCTATCAACAATGCAAGACTGAAGACATCACTGTGAACACTGTATGTCCCATTCAACTGGAAAGCAAGAAACACCCCAGAATTTATCTAGTATCTTTCTATATGATCCTCAGATTGGAGATATCTCCCCCAGGATTTTCTATTTTCTAGAGGGTCCAATTCACTATCTTGACCTGTCTTGGCTTACGTGATTAACCAACACTGTAAGATTAAAAAAAAAAAAAGATATCTGTGTCCCACCACTCAATAACTTCCAAAAAATAATCTCTAGAGACTCGTTTCTTTGGGTCTGCTAAAGATCTTTTCTCAGCCAAGGAAGTACAATGTAACAATAAATGTGCTCAACTTTCCTGCACTCTTTTCTGCTACTTCCAGTGAAAGGGCCCAACACTGTCCACTGATATAGTGCATCTTACATAATTACTTATCACTAAACTGTAGTCATTAGTTTGTCTTTCTTTTAGAAGAAAATGCCCCTTATTGCCTGATCTTGTAGAGTCAGCTGTTTTCTTCATGGTGTTGTTCATTACCGTCCTTGAAATAATCCTATATACCATACTGCCTCTTTCCGGTATGAAGTTTGCCTTATTCATATAGTTTGCTTTTCACTGTAGCTGCTCAAAGGCGTAAATCAAGGCAATGCACACCATAAACACCACAAGTGCTAACCCTGCCAATTGGTTCTCTTTAATTGGTTTCAGCTAAAAACCTGTAAACCTATTTGAAGTGAAAAGGCAGACAAATCAAAAGCAAGATGAATGACCTGGAAGGCCTTGCTGAGCCAGGGGTTACAAGCTCCAAAACAGTACTTTTCATCTCTGTCGTGGGTTTTCCCCACTCCTCTTTGGATTCTTTTTTTACTTCTCAGGCACTATGCTTTAGCAGTCTCCACAGTCATAATTAAGAAGAGAAAAGTATAAAAATTCCAGAGGCTTATGGTGCATTTTAGCAACTGTGCTAATGGAGAATGAAGAGAATAAATATTCCTCATAACTAGTGTTACATTGGCAATTGTTTGTGGTTACCTTCTAGACCAGTAAACCCAAGCCTTGACGAATTTTGCCTCCAGTGTCACAAACAAGTGTTAGACTTGCTGCATATTTTAGCCATGCTAAGCTTTAAAATCTATGGCTTTGTTTCCTTTCAAAATGCATTTACTTTTTGACTTGTGTTGCTTCAGGAAAGCCTGTGGTTTTGATATTGCCCACTTGTTTATCCACAGTGACAACAGTGACCTTGGAGGCTCAGTTCCCAAAACCACTGGAGGAAGCCATTTCACCTACAGGGGTCCAAGTCCAAGGTCGGAAGGAATGGCTCCCCGACTGATGGAGCCTGAACTGGCCACACTCTGCATTCTATCCTTTGCCTTAGGTGGAACTCCAGTCAAGCAAATTGCTTACTATCCCATGACCAGGGGCCATTATCTAGGAGGTTCCAAATCTTGTCAAGCATGCAATGATATTTGAAAAAGAAAGCTTGTATGTTCAACTAGGTATGGTTTTAAAACTGCACTAAAGCAAACACAGAAATCCCTGAATAGAAACATACCAAATTTGAAACTCACAGAAGGATCTGTCAAATAGGTACACATCTGCTCATTGGAGTGAAGGCATCTTCACTGGGTATGTGTTCAAATATGTGAGCTGCATCTCACAGGAAGGGTCATCCCATAAGCAGTTAGCATTTCAATAACATGGTCATTTCATCACACCCTTGGAACTACTTTTATCTTCTATTCTGTTCAAGTGGAGTCAAATATTATGGGAAATTATGTGCTAAAGCAGTTCAGAACTTGATTCATAAGTCTTCACTCATTTCAATGAGTACAAGTGCAGTCATCTAACATGCTCATTCAGATCTTTCTGGAGTGTTACTTTGGTTCTTATTAGCACTCTTCCAAAAGTCACTATTGTACTCTTTTAAAGGATCAATTACTTCGAGGCTGAACTTTGAGGCATAGCCTCAGGATAAGGCTAATGATATAAACTCTGTCCCATCAAGGGCTTAGATACATCAGAATGAAGGTACATACTAGTATGGTTTTAAGCCTGGGCACTAGGGGTCCTTTTTATCATGGGCTTGGAACAGGATGCAGAGAACAACTCCTTGCTACCCATGCCTGTCAAGATAATGTTGGAATACTGAGCCCTGAGCTCCTACTTTTAACTGATGCTAATCTGTATGAGCATTTCTGAATATTTTCATCACTGTGATAACACATCCCTCTCCTTAAATCTCTCATTGACTAAGATAGGAACAAATTCAATTATTGTAAGCTCCAAGTTTTCTTATACTATGATACCTTCAAAAAGCTGATTTTAAGTCAATGAATTATAAAATACCCCATAATACTATCAAGTTACTTGTTATAAAGTTTTTGCCAATCTACAAAGTCACTGCGATGCAGGTGGGAGTGAGGGTAGGTGTGAAAACAGTTGAGTATATAATACCTAGCAATAAACAATTGAAAAGAATTAGAAAATGCTTTTTATGAATTGTTTTACAAATGTACCAGAAATGAAAAGAAAAACCACCTCATCAACCCTATTTCTATGAGCTGAGCTCTGTAAAATACACTGCGAAGGACATCTTGGGATTTTCCACAGCTGAGCTCATCTGGATGTTCAGAGGATTATCAATTTTCTTTAGCTGTTTCACCAACACATGCAAACAGCTATGGTCCTGAAGGACCCTGCTGGAAGGACAGAATTTCCTTCTTAATTTTATCTTCCCCTAACATCCCTACCACAGCCAAATCTGAAAAACTAATTACCTGGATGTTAGCAAATGTCATGTTGACAATCCCCACCTAATTATAAGCTCATTAGAAGGAAACATTGACAACTGAATTCTTCTGATCTACCTTTCCATTTTTTCTTTTTCTTTTTTTATTTCCATAGCTTATTTCATGTTTAATCTTTAATAAAAAAGTAAATCTCTACAGGAAAAGCAAAATATCTACTTAATACAGGTATATAAATCATTTAGTATTTCCACTAAAACAGTTTTTTGTTTAGCTAAACAGCTTATTATTAATGCTTTTTAAAAGACAGTAAATGCAAGACCACAGAAGTTGGAATGGTAGTGCCAATTTCTAACTAGCACTAAGGTTTTACTCTATCAGAGTTTCCATGATGTCACATGAGTGTAACTTGGATGGAATAAGCTGGAGTATGTGTTCAGTGATTAGGGTTTATTAAAAATATATGAGTCTTCTATTTCTCGCTAGCACATCACATCCACATTCATTCTTCTTTTCCCTTCCCTGAAGAGTAAAAAGTCTCCATAATACACTCAGAAAATTCCAGAAAGCCTAAAAAGGCATTGATATATCATGGCTTACAAAGAGATACTTAAAATACTAATGAATTTTCAAACATTAATGCATTTTAGCTGAGCAGCACCTTCAGAGTTCTAGTAAGCTCTCTTCCATCTGATTTAGGCATATGATCTACTTGGTAATACATTTACCTTTTTTTCTGATTTCACTGCTGGAAGGACAGTCTTTAGTGCTGATTTAGTTTGAGAAAAGCCTAGATCAGTAGCACACACCTCTGGCTGTACCTGGGTGGGTCACAGAAGCATTACCACAGGGATTATCATCCCTGGATACTTCTTCTCTGGCCCTTCCACGTTCTTTCATTCTGGTTCCAGCCACATAAGATAAACAGATCCTCTTCCATAATGTTTCTGCCTTGGAGCCAAATGACAATGGACTGAAACCTCTGAAATGCCAAGTCCAAATAAATCCTTTCTCCTTCAAATTGTATATGTCAAGTACTTGGTCCCAGCAATAAAAATCTGACTAATACAATGAACCTATTTCTATCAACTCCAGAGGTTGGTATATCACCAAAGAGCAAGGGCCTAAGCACTATCTCTTCCCAGTAGTAATTCTGATCTGAATGTCCTTACTACAGCTCTAACCATATATCTGCGACTGTATCTTGTCTGTCATGGAGAAGCAAATGAAAAGGAAGAGCTGATGCAACAGTGTTATCCCACAAACGTGCCCTTTTTTTGTCTCCTCTTTGAGAATCAGCTAAAAACGGTTTCACTTTTTAATAAGAGCGCAGTGAACCTGAGATCCGCTAACATTCTAGACAGTATTCCCTGCTGGCTTCCAAAATAAATGCATCAACATTCTTATTTAGCATCACCTGCAAGAAAAGCCTATGGTCAGCATTCAGGCTCAATAATGTACAAATGAAAATTATTAGTTGGGAAATAGGTTTCAGGATCAGCTCTGTAGAGGATAACCACAAACAATGCAAAATTCCTCTTGAAGACAGATTCTTCAAAACATCTCATGAGCATGCTATATTTGGAATTCATGTATTAGCTTCATTTCCTTTTGAGTCACACTCATTCTTCTAAATCAAATAGCTTTTAAATACAAACCAAACTTCATAAATTATGGAAATCTATCCTCTATCAGCTTTTCCCAACCAAAGCTTCTCTGGAGAATAAAGCCTCATAAAAAATGACTCAAGTGACTACTTCCTCAATTCTCCCAGGGAAGTTACTTAGTGGTACTATTCTAAATGCAGAGAAAATAAGTTAATTCATTACCTACCATGAATGCATTAATGCACTAGGATATAATTCTCCAGAACACCTTGAGAAAGTCTACTGGATGTTTCAAAGATCAGGGAAATTCCATCATAAACTAATTTAAACGATGTCAAAATGCTTCTCAAATATTACTGGTATAACTACCACTATAATAACTGCTAGTAGAAATAAGACAAAAAGAAACTAAGTTGTTCTGATTGTTAACAATAACTAGTTTGGGCACTGGGCCCTTAAACTCATCTGATCACTTAAAATACACAACAGAAGTATAAAGTAAGCATTATTATTATAATCTTATGAAATGTGATTTTGTAATCATTTTGTGATTATGAAAACTGAGGAGATGCCAGAGAAGCTAACTAGAAAAAGCCAAATTTGAATTTGGAGTTTGTGTGACTCTTAACCACCAACACCTGAGAAAGATCTCAAGGAATATTATTAGGATTAGAGAACCAGTAGAATGGAGGGGCTCAACTCACCTGTTAGTGCAGTAGGATACAGAGGTCGATCAAAATGGAAAATAGATTGACTATTGACCACAACCAAAAGACCAAAATGCAAAATCAAGGAAAATACTAGGAAGAAGACTAGGACCCCAAAGCCAGAAAGCAATACCATAGATTAAACACTGGGATGCACTGAAAAGGATACCATATATCAGAGTTCCAGAGCAACAGTCCAAGTGAAAATCAAAGTGGAATTTGTAGCAGTAACTAGATCCAATTTCTTCCTTGCAAGGAAAGTATAAAACATTGAACAACCAAATGAGACCAGATTATGCCCTTCTAAAAATAGCACTGTGATTATTTTAGCTGAAAGCACCTAGGAAGAAGCAGATTGAAGGAGAGCTTTCTGACCACCTCCTTTACTACCTAAAAGTCAAACATAAATTTCCAGTGATAAAAATACCCAGCCTCTACCAGGAAGAGGACATTCTTATCATCATTCCAGAAGGGGAGTCAATACTAAGATGAATCTATCCAAACCTAGTAAAATAAACTTTATCTTTCACTATTCTCCCTCCATCATTTCCTAGTAACTTTCCCTCAATTTATTGCCCATATCCCAAACTCTGTTTGTTTCTTTGTTTTATATCTCCACAATTTATTTTTCATTGTTAAAATGGTATATAACCTTCCAGGTCCATCCACATTTTGGGTCTTCATTTCTTAATACATATAGGTCTCTGTTTACATGTAAAATATTAATAGCATACACAAAATGTTTTGTCATTTTCACACACAACTTCTCCTAGCCTTCTTTTAATACTTAAGGGATAGTATCATCAATATAAATCTTCAAACACATTGTATGGAGTATAAAGAACAAGAAAAGAGGGAGGAAAATCCATCCCAAATATTGGAAGTCACACTGCATTGATTTAGAACTGGCTATTGGAATTACAAGCAATGTTCAAGGAAAAAGCTCATGGCTGTAGACCCAACTGTGTCCCTTTTTATCTGGAGATATTTTGTATCATACTTTGTTTCTACGATTTAAGAAAAAAATAAAAGTCAACTGATTTCTAAAGATAATAAAGGATTTGGATGATGTTCTGAAAGTCAAAATCAGATGTTCTAGATGGAGACAGCCAGGGAAAATATCTCCTCTCTCTATTGAAAACCAATTCAACAGTAGACCATACTGAGAGGTTCAGATTCAATTTGTTTGAAGTTCTGCACAACATTATTCTTGAGATGCTGGATATCATGGACATGGCACTTTTCTTCTTTTAAAATATTTTACTGGATGTATGCCTTCACCTGTTATAAGATGCATCCTTATTTTGTGCACTTAATACAAAATACCTAACGAGGAAAAAGCAGCTATTTAAAATATAAGCAACTACAAAATGATAGCAGTGTCTACTTTTAGAGATGTTAAAATTTTGGAGAGAGGAATCATCTCAGAGAAAATAAAATATGACACCTCTTTGCCTTCATTGTACCTGCTTACACAGTCTATACATGTCAAAGGAGTTTTAAGGATGTTAGAAATATAATTAAAATATACAGTTACTATTTAAATTTTAAAACTTTGTTGTAGAAGAAGACATCGCATTAATCTCCCTCGAAGCACTCTCCCTCGCTTTAAATATGCATCTATCGTTCTTACCACCTTCTGAAGCAATTCTAGAAGTCTTATTTTGTGTTTATGAGATTAATAGAGAACATAGCAAATGAGCACATTCCAAGAGAAAGGCAGACTCATGAAAAAGTTACAGCGTGTCATCATCTACCTTATTCACCGGCTGTGACATTGTGTGACTTCTGGCTCTTCCTCAGTCAAAATTATAACAAAGGGTCATCGTTTGAATAAATTTAGAATACAAAGGCAGCTACAACAGCCTTTGAAAGACACTCCACAAAAGAGGACTTTCAGAACTGCTTCAGAAAGCATCAAGAATGATGGGAAATGTGTATTTGAAGGGAGAGAGTGTTTTTAAGGAGATTAATGGCAATGTTACTTTTGATGTAGTATCTTTCCTTTAACAGTCACCATATATTCTCGTCACACCTTGTACCTCTGTGTATTGTTTACTAGGACAGGTTTTACTAGGACCTAGCACCATTGCTGTTTTCCCACTTTGAATTAGGTCTCAGCCCACAGAGAACCATGGACTGTGGTCTGTAGACAGGAATTGCTACCCACACTTCACAGAACACAGGTATACCTAGATTAAGTAGCTTCACTCACCTCTGGTCATACCATGAGCAAATATGCTGGTGTTAGGAAATCCTATAATTTCTGTCTCCGGGACAACACTTTTCTTTTTGCTGTTTGCTTTCTCAGCTCCCACAATATCAAGTCTAGAGCTTCCATAGGATGTTTCTAACCTTCTGGGAACAAGGAAGCAACATAACTCACCTCAGATTTGTTCCCTAATTCATCAATGTGTGAACACTGAAAACCTCTCAAGATTACTTCTTCTGGTATACCCACCCCCAAATCGCTGCCTTGCCTTCCCCCACTGTGGGGCTCCAGCCAGGAAGCCATGGATTTAGAATTTGCATGCTCTATTTGCATAATTTCTGAAACACACACACACATGCACACAAATACATACACACTAAGTTTTAAGAAAAACAAATCTCCAGTCTTTGAGTACCTGCTTTCTCCTTGAATTCAGGAGTGACAGCAACACCACAAATAAAAGCATATGATTTCGTGGCCCCAATACACTTCTGTCTCTAAAAGAAAAAATTAAGCACCCTATGTTTTCACTGTTGTTTCCTTGATATAAAAGGGGAATCTCACCAGTAGAAATCAGAACATTCAACCCACAAAGATTTAGTGAAGGAGATTTTTTCAAGGGATGATCCTCTCTGGAATCAAACACTTTTTAATCCCTCCCACTGGTTTTTCAGCAAATGAAAAAAAGAATGTTACATAAGTAAAAAGGGTATCACACAGGATTGCAGGCATCATGGGTGCCTCACTGTGAGGATACACTGTCTTTCCCATTGAATAATAAAATATGCCGTAGAGTCTTACAACTCCTTAGTCCCAGGGGATGTTAAGCCAGGCTCATCAAGCACCATCCATGTGGAAAGATATGAATATATTTTTTCCTGGCACTTGCATATTTCCTCTGCAGCTGCCTCTGTAGCTTTGCTTCCTATGGACTCATGCTCACCTTCAGCAGACAAAAGGAGAAAAGGTGAGTGGGGAAAAGGGATAGATTTGATTTGAAGAGCAGAGAAAAAGACTTGTAGTAACTGCAGTGCTTCCAGCATAACAGGGTCTATAGAATTCTTAATATGTTTCATTTGGTTTTGTTTGTTTTCACTTGGCAGATGACTTTTTAAATAACTTCACTTTAGTGGGTCCAGGCTAGGCTTGTGATCACTGTCTGTTCTCTTAATTGAGAATGATCAAATATTTTATTTCTATCATGACTTCATTTTCCTTCTATTTTGGTCCAAAGGACCAAACCTTTATGCTCATAAAGGACTTATTGGGGCTTATAGGTAAATTCCAAGTAAAGATACAAATTATGAATTTCATGTTAACACCCACTAATTGTCAGATTTTTGTGGAAGACTGTAATTAAATCCCATAGGAAAAGATTACCAAGCAGTGGAAAACGAAAAATCAGTCATTTAAACAACTCTGCTAAGAGCTTAAAATAGACACAGAAAAAATCCTAAAAGTGTTGTGAATTTTTTTTTTTGCCAGGCAAAGATAAGAAAAATCAAAAGCAGAGAAATATTGGGCTAGATAATAATATTCTAAGCATCTGAAAGGTAGCATCTATAAAAACTTTATGAGATGCGCTAAATTTATCCCAGAGAAAAATCTTCATCGACTGACTGCCTATTAGATTGTCTTTATTGTCTTTCTTTCTTTATAGAGCTGTCACAGGAAGATTCTTCATGCTCAACCAATCATGGAAGATTCTTTAAAAACCCCAGAGAAGAAAAAGATTGGTACATCAACCTAATCCACGTAGAAGAAAGCCCCTCCTCCAGTTTTACTGATGACAGCCACCAAAAAAAATAAAAGAGTGTTTTTTATGATTCTCTTCAAAGGAACACGTAGTAAATTTTCCCCCAACTTAAAACACACTTCCCCAAAAGGAAAATCATTAAACGTGAACCACAAAAGCTTCACAAAATAGAAGAGGATCCTTTCACCTGACAGAAGCAAAATGTTTTCATAAAAAAAGTAACACAGAGACATCAAAGTCCTATTCTTCATGATTTAGCTATGCCCAGATTAGTAAAGTCAACTCTCTAATTTTCACAAAAGTCAGATAGTCAAATATTTACAAAAATATTCCGAAATATTCTCAAAAGTCACACTACCAGGTTCCTGTCCAGCGTCATTCTCCATGCAGACCTGATCAAAAGTGCACCTCTCTTATGCTTTCCCCTACCCCATACATGTCATTTCAAGGCTGGCTGGGAGTTGTAAGCATGCAAAGGGAGAGCTGGATCCAAGCGGTCTACTAGGCTCCACTGCCCTCCTGTCTCATGCTCTGGGAAGGTCTCTCACACTACCCAACTTTGCCCAAACACATACAGTGACATTTGCTTTTGAAACTTCACGTGCCTCTGTCTTCTCCATCCTTCTTTCCCTGCAATAACCACCTATGTCATTACAAAGCAAACTGAGCTCTCCAGACCCAAATGGCCTCACCTTCAGCTCCACTCCATCTTATTATGGGAATGCTCTTCTCTCCTTCCCTCAGGCTTTACTGTGGAGACCTCCCTTCTCCTGTAAGAGACCGACACTTTCATGAGAAGTTCAGCTTTAGCAGGAATGATACTGTCTCTCACTTATCAATAGGCCTCTTCTACTAATGCGACCCCTCTACTGTATATATAAAAAGCAAATCTCTCCCACAGGAACCACTTCCATTATCCCTCTAGATTTTATTTCTTCCTATATCTATCACCCTATTCACCAACTGTTTTCACAGCTTTTTTAGAAATCAGTCTGTGTCCTTTGACAATCTAGCTACTATTGACTACTAAGAGGATTCTTGCCCAGATCAGCAATGTTCTTGACTTATTACAACTCAGAGCACTTTCCTTTCCTCCTTTCAGCACCTTCTCTAAGAATCTAACACTTTACCTGTCCCTTCATTTCACAAATCTCTCCTGTGAATTTCATAACATTTTTCTCTTGTAGTCCTTCTTGAATTATTTTATTACTTGAAAACCTAAATCAGGAGGTAAGGCCATCGTTGTCATCTTTTTGTTCAAGAACCTAATAAGACTTTCACCTTTTGTTCCAAAATGTAAAATGACTATTTCACACTGAATCATGAAGTTCCACAAATACGTCTAGTTAATTCTTTTGACCTTTAAACTCACATATATCCTTGTGAATCTTTGGGCCAATAACAAGTGAGTGAAAATAAAGTGTGTCACTTTTAGAAGAAGGCATGAATGACTATACACAACTCATTATATTCTGCTATTTGTCTTCTACAACTGTCAGAAAAACTGCAGAAGGAGCAGTACAAATGTGGATCCCCGGGGTGATAACGCAGAGAAACTATCCTTGCCAATCTACATGCAATATGGAGCAACTGCAAACGGATTGCTATTTAACACAAAAGTTTGGGTCTATATTGAATACCTCATTCCTGTATTAGCTTTACATTTGCTGGGACACAATGCCTAATACCTAGCACTTAGGTGAAAAGACTTTAATTTGGCTCACTGAATGAGCAAGTGCATTTAGTCCATGCTCAGCTGGCTTCAGGGCAGGAACATAATGCTGGAAGTGTGTAACAGGATAAAAATGCATAGTTCCTAATGGCCAAAAAATGGAGCAGGAGAACATTGCCAGAGAGAAAGTGGTAAAGGGCCATAGATAGACCCTTCATGACCCACCCAGACATACTCACAAGCACACTCCTCCAATTCCCTGACAAAGTCTCAAAACCATTGAAGTTGATTTTCTGCCTTTGGCATCATAACTTCCATATCTAGTGTCCTCAGTCTTACCTGATTAAGTCTCTTGCTAGCTCTTGTATCCTTATTAACATGCTTCAACATGAAGTGCTCTGATGGGGGAAGTATATTTATTTTCTATAACTGTGTGACAAATTACCATGAATTTAGCAGCTTGAAGGTACACCACTTATTACCTTAGTTTCTGTGGGTCTACACTCCTGGCAAGACCTGAATGAGACCTGTGCTCAGGGACACCAAACCTGCAATCCAGGGATCAGCCAAGCTGTGGTTTTATTTGGGGATTTGGATTCTCTTTCTACCTCATTCAGTGTGGATAGAATTTGTAGTTTTGTGGCTGTAGGACTGAGGCCCTCAGCTCCTAGGGTCCACCTTTCCCACTGGAAGAGTCACAAAATGGCTGTATGCTTTTTTCCCATTGAGCAAAAGAGCCTTTCTCATCTGAAGACACAATTACTTGAGCCAGAGCTACCCAAAACTATCTTCTTTTTTATTTTTTTTTTATTTTTTTTATTTGAAAGAGAATAAAACAAAAGGGGACAGTACAGAGCAGATCAGAACAGGACAACATAGGCAACACAGTACTTTACATTAAGTCAACTGGACATCAACAGTAGCTAACACCATATCTCTTACTCTGCTATAGTTGAGCATAGTTTCAAATACAATAATATCAAACATATCACAATAGTATAAATCCATGCATAGAGTGAAAGAATTACAGGGCTTTCTGAACCGA
>PVJX010026749.1:0-25566 GCA_004027295.1 Dolichotis patagonum
CATGCCTACTGGATTCAACAGACGATTACATATTTATGTGTAAGGATGGCAAACCTTTGAAACTGAGTGCCCAAACTGCGACCCAAAACTCACTTACTTATTGCAAACTGCCGTAGTACAATTAAACCTGAATACTGAAGCTTTAGTTTAGAAAAAACAACTATTATCCAGCGCTCACTGCTGCAGTGACAGCTTGCCTGCTGACTGTGGTACACGTGTCATAGGTTCGCCACCACTGATCTAAGACATCCATCGTCAAAACTCACACACACACACACACACACACACACACACGACATGGAAGCAATGGCAGAAAGGAAACATGAATTTTTAAATTATCTGAAAGGATACTAAGCTCACCTCCTTTTATTCATATTCTAGTGAAAGAATTAGGGGTAGAAAACACGAAAACACTACTATTACTGATACAAAAACAATAAAAAGAAACAGACTAGTATTAGTATTATTCTGTTTCTTTTACATAATAGAAAGTTATTATTAATTATCCTAAATATACCATATCACTTGGAGATATATACACACTTTTGTGTGTTTTGGGTGAACTAGCTATATCTAAGAACTATAAAGAACTATTAAAACATCTAACAGCACATGGACATTGTCTTTATTTGTAACTAAACCATCATAATTGTTCCAAAATCTATTTCTTGGACTAGGATACTCAGGAAATATAATGAAATTGTTTCCTGATACTTGGTGTAATAACCTCCTCAAAAGGCATATGTAGAATTAAATGATTCTCTGTTTAGAAGTTAAACTGTAGGCTACGAAGCAGTGTATATCATTATATGCAGAAACATATAATACAATTCTTGTAATTTTAAATTTTCTAATAAATACATTTTTAAAAGATAAAATGAGTGATATCCAAGTCAAAAGAATTTAGCCTTATGTATCAAAAATATTATTTCAACATGTAAATAACAAAGTTAATAAAATGTTTCTACTTTTGTTGTGGTTAATCTTCAAAATCATGTATGCATTTTATATGTTACCTCAATTAAAATGCTAAATCTTAACTGGAAATGTTACGGGACACTTAGATTCACAAACTCAGGTTTGTTTGCTCACCATTTGACCAAGTCAAAGGCCATTTATTTTTGGTAAAAAGGAACAAGAATTTATTCAAAGCTACCCCAGAAAATACGTAGTGTCTCATTTGCCTCAGATCACCATCTCATCTTTGTACAGGTGTGTTATGGTCTTTCATAGCAAAGGACAATCAGAGGAGAGGATACAATGAGACAATGAATATGTTCAAGATTGTTTCTTCTTTCCCTGGATATGAAACTGGACTTGACCTCCTGGTGCCAGCATCTGCATATTCTGTCCCTTCCACTAGGCTGATGTGAGATGGTGATAGCCTTTCACGCCCTTGGCCTGAGGAAATTTGAAAAAGCCACTTGTGTCTAAAAGCAAAAAAAAAAAAAAAAAATCTTTTAATGTTCCATTTTGTGGTGCCAGTTATAAAGTCACTTAATTTTTAAAATTAGTAACAATTATTTGTGCATAGATTCTACATCTAAATTATAGCAACTAGTAAAGTTCAAATAATCTAATGGACCATCAGTTTTTATTTGAAATTAATAAAAAGTTTAAATTTAAAATTCAGTGTCTCAATCACACTAGCCATATACGGTAGAACACTTCTGTGGATATGCAAACTAGACCTACATAAGAATTCTGGCTTTTGCAATCCAGGAATGCTGGTGCACATACATGTGTAAGTCCAGCGCTCTGAGAGACTGAGGCAAGTTTACAAAAATGAGTCCCATCTGGAGAATTTAGCTAGAACCTACCTCAAAAACATAAAAGAAGGGCTGTAGATGTAGGTCAGTGTAAAGGCTTTGGTTCAATACCCAGTGTTGAAAAGAAAAAAAAAATCTGATTTTCCTTTTATTGGCTGCTCGGCCTTCCTTTACCTAACCCTCTCCAAGCTTTAGTTCTAAATGATAGAAAGGGGATTGCACTCATTCTGTTCCAACTTCTGTCCGCAGAATCAGTGGCAGAAGAGAAACTAGTTTTGCTTTCACGGTAGCAGTGCTGGACTTACCACATCACAGTCTACAATAAAAACAGAACTAATCTAAATGCCCACAAAATAGGGACTGTTAAATGAATTCAATTAACCAATACTCTGCAGCCACAGAATGCTATTTATTATTAGTCACTAATTAGTATTAAAATCAATTAAGAAAAGACCAGCATAATATGAAAAGGATGTCGGCTGTGAAGAACTCAGGAGGATCCTACAGCAGTTAGAGGAAGCAACTGGGTAGGGGTGGGGATGTAGTTCCAGGCAGCTAATTTCCTTTTTTTTTTTTTTTTTTTTTTGCTAAAGGGGGGTTATTTTGTATTTTAAAACGCAGCGCCCAAATTTTTTAAATACTATACTTTTCCCTCGTGGCCTGGAAAGTAATTTTAAAATAAATTAAACTGTGCTAGAGAGAAAGGGCTATATGAAAATATGCTTATCAAACCCTAAAACACGCCCCCTCAAATCAGTTTTGGTCGGCGGTTTCCCGCCCGTGGAACACGAGCAACTCCCTTTAACGTCAAACAGGCCGACGCTCCCGGTTACCATAGTGAAGTCTTTGCGGCCATTTTTAGTGTGGTCAATTCAAATCGAGCCTGTTTTGATGGGGGTGGAGCGGCTCGGAAAGTCTGCGGAATAACAGCTGGGGGAAAAAAAAATGATAGGTCTCAGTACGAACCACAAATGACTAAGAGAGGAAAACGTTAGCTGCATGAGACCTTTAGACTCACGTTCCGCCCCGAAGCGGAACTATTGTACTGCCCTCCTAAGGTTCCTGCCCGGATTTTGACAAGCGCTTCCGTTGCTCAGCGGAAGCGCGGGTCGTAGAGGACAACTGCTGGAAGAACCCGCTATCGGCTGTGTGGAAAACTAGAATCATGTCGAGTCTGTCAGTGAGAGACCCGGCAATGGATCGATCACTGCGTTCCGTGTTCGTGGGAAACATTCCGTATGAGGCAACTGAGGAGCAGTTAAAGGACATTTTCTCGGAGGTTGGTTCCGTTGTGAGTTTCCGGCTCGTGTATGATAGAGAAACGGGAAAGCCCAAGGGCTATGGCTTCTGCGAGTACCAAGACCAGGAGACCGCGCTTAGTGCCATGCGAAACCTCAATGGGCGTGAGTTTAGTGGGAGAGCGCTTCGGGTGGACAATGCAGCCAGTGAAAAGAATAAGGAGGAGTTAAAGAGCCTAGGGCCTGCAGCGCCCATCATTGACTCTCCTTATGGGGATCCCATTGATCCAGAAGACGCCCCTGAATCGATTACCAGAGCAGTAGCCAGTCTTCCTCCAGAGCAGATGTTTGAGCTCATGAAGCAGATGAAACTCTGTGTGCAAAACAGTCACCAGGAAGCTCGAAACATGTTGCTTCAAAACCCGCAACTGGCTTACGCGCTGTTGCAGGCACAAGTGGTCATGAGAATCATGGATCCTGAGATTGCCCTGAAAATTCTGCATCGCAAGATACATGTCACCCCACTGATCCCAGGCAAATCTCAATCTGTCTCTGGCCCTGGCGCTGGCCCTGTTGCTGTCTCTGGCCCTGGCCCTGTTGCTGTCTCTGGGCCAGGCCCTGTTTCTGGCCCTGGCCCTGTTTCTGGCCCAGGCCCTGGGCTTTGCCCAGGACCCAGTGTTCTGTTGAACCAACAGAATCCTCCAGCTCCTCAGCCTCAGCATTTGGCAAGAAGACCTGTGAAAGACATTCCTCCTCTGATGCAGACTCCTATCCAGAGTGGAATTCCAGCTCCTGGGTCAATAGCAGCTACCGTACCTGGACCTGGACCTGGACCTGGTTCCTTAACTCCTGCAGGGGCAATGCAGCCACAAGTTGGAATGCCAGGAGTTGGCCCTGTCCCTTTAGAGCGGGGACAAGTGCAAATGGCAGATCCTAGAGCTCCTATACCTCGTGGCCCCATGACTGCTGCTGGCCTGCCTCCTCGAGGACTATTAGGAGATGCTCCAAATGACCCACGTGGAGGAACTTTGCTTTCAGTTACTGGAGAAGTAGAACCCAGAGGTTATCTGGGTCCACCCCATCAGGGTCCTCCCATACACCATGCCTCTGGTCATGATAATCGTGGCCCTTCTGCACATGATATGAGAGGAGGGCCAATAGCAGATGCCAGACTGCTAATGGGAGAGCCCAGAGGACCCATGATAGATCAAAGGGGTCTACCTATGGATGGTAGAGGAGGTAGAGAATCTCGAGGGATGGACACTCGAGTGATGGAAACTGAGGTTTTAGAAACCCGAGTAATGGAGCGAAGAGGAATGGAGACCTGTGCTATGGAAACCAGAGGGATGGATGCAAGAGGACTGGAAATGCGAGGCCCTGGACCTAGTTCTAGAGGCCCTATGACTGGTGGAATCCAGGGACCTGGTCCCATTAATATAGGGGCAGGTGGCCCTCAGGGACCTAGACAGGTCCCAAGCATATCAGGAGTGGGAAATCCTGGGGGTGGCATGCAGGGGGCAGGCATACAGGGAGCAAGCATGCAGGGAGGAGGAATGCAGGGAGCAAGCATACAGGGGGTGGGCATGCAGGGGGCAAGCAAGCAAGGTGGAGGCCAGCCTAGCAGTTTTAGTCCTGGGCAGAGTCAGGTAACTCCACAGGATCAAGAAAAAGCAGCTTTGATCATGCAGGTTCTCCAACTGACTGCAGATCAGATTGCCATGCTGCCTCCAGAGCAAAGGCAGAGTATCTTGATTTTAAAAGAACAAATCCAGAAATCCACTGGAGCTTCTTGAAAGGTTTTGGAAAGTATTTGGCTATAGTCTCAAAGTTAATTTTGTAGAGTATGAGTATAGAAAGTATAGAAAGTTGACTTCTGCATCCCCAGGCTTTATTGATTAGTTTGCCTCTTACGTACCTAATTTCATTTCTTATTTTTTTATTTTTTTCTGGTTTTATCTTTAATTGGGGGGGGCTTGGTCTTTTCATTTTAAGTCACTGTAAAGGTGCAAAAGTAACTCTGAAAATGACTACATTATGCCAAATAAGATTACAAAGTATGCAGCAATATTGAAATATCTGTAATATGTTAATTGCATTTTTAAAAATTTGAGTAAAACTGAAAACCACTTAAAGACTAAAAGGTGACTTGTTAAAATGTTAATGTACTAAGTTTTAAAAATATTTGGTTGTGTAACAAGGAAATTTACCTCAAAGTTACATATTTTTGGTAAACTATTCAAACTACAAAATCCTATTTTAAAAGACTGCTGTATTATATTAAACATTATTATAATTCTTTTGGAATCATTTTGAAATGTTAGACCTGACAGGATGAGTACATTGGTGATACTAAAGTTGTTTTTTAAAAACTAATGTTACCTTTAAAAATAAGGGAATCTATCTGGTTTGATGTTGCTTTATTTATCTCACTTTTTATGGACTAACAATAATTCTGGCCTGGTCCTTACTATGATTTCATTGGAATAGTTGTGGGATAATCTGAGTTTACTTATGTTTCCTCTGAAGAGATCTAATAATCTCTCAGTACCTTTCTGTTCTTAGAACTCTTTAAGCCCTAAATTTAACTCTGAAAATTCTCTCAGATCTTTGGCAAAAATCAGTGTCAAGGGACCTTTTGATCTGAACTAGTTACACATGGCATTGGGCTTTTCATAAGTAGTAGAAAGTGTTATTCAGTTAAGTTCCAACTTCCTGATAATTAGCATCCATATATATGGTGTCTATTTGGTCCACTAGTATTAGGAGTTTAAAATTAATCTCGATATTTACCATGCCTTTTTAATTTTCATAATCTGCTTTTCTGCCATTTTAGCAGAATACTTGAGGCTCAGGTAGGTAGAGATACTCATTTAAATTCAGTACTCTGTTACTTGGCTTATTAATCGTTTCACATGTTACAAATATTAAGCCATTTAGCAGTATACACTCATGAGATACATCTACAGTGTTAGAGAATATGACATTAGGGATTGTGACATCATTAACACATTTTTTTTTTTTTAGAGCTGCTACCTAATTTATTTTTGAGCCTTGAGATACGACATAAACATTTGTGTTAAGAGTCCAAGTAGCAATTAACAGAAGTGTAAACTTCTAAATACCCAAGGTGATCTTCCTCTGGAGGAGAAAAATCTACTAGGTTACAGAGGGAAAAAATATTCAATACACGGAGAGAGTTTAGTCTTAGAAAAGGAGTTATTTTCCCTTTGTAAGGTTTTACATTTTAAAAAGAATTCTTTTTTTTTTTCCTGCATTTCTTTCCATCCCCGTGCTGCTTCCTACTTGTTTTACTTTTTTTTTGTGGTGGTTTATACTGTTAAATTTCCCATGTTTTCTATATTGTATCTATACTAGGAAGGATAATTCTCCTTTTCATGTGTGGTAATTCTGGCAAATATGTACTAATTCACAGAGCTGGCTAGCTTACTTTGAAATAGATGTTTCTTTATCCCAAAGCTTTCACTGAAGGTCTCTGTGACAGCTATTAAAATGTTACAGTCTTTGTTCCAGTAAAAACCTGTGAATTGTTTAATAAAAACTAAATAAAAAGGTTGTACAGTTAAGGTTGACTTTAGTATTGCTTACTTTTAATCAATTTTGGGTTTTTTGTTTATTTTGGGGGAACGTGTTTGAGACAAGGTCTCATGTAGTTCAGGCTGGCCTCTAATCCTCTTGCCCCAGCCTACCTAGCAAGTGCTGGGACTGCAAGCGTGTGCCACCATGCCCAGCTTTTATATTTAATTTTAACAAATACATTATCCAAAAGACATCTGTTCTTTAGAGATGTCTAGGGCTTGACTATTTTTTTGTTAAAACAAATTTTATAGAAACTAATGAAATTGCTGAAATTAAAGGAAAACATTTTTCAGATCCAAGCATGGTGGCATCTTGGTGGCTTCTGTAATCCCAGCATTCTGGAAGCTGAGGCTGAAGGATCCCTAGGAGCTCAAGGCTAACCTGGGGTATAGAGTAGTTAATGGCCAGCCTGAACTACATAGTAAGACCTTATCTCAAAAGACCAAAAAACTAAATTAAAATCAAGATATTTGCTACTTTGGTTATCAGAGAAAAACAAGTTGGTACTTAGACATCAGGCTTGCATGATGTTTGTCACAGAATTCTGTTCCAAGTGCCTTGTAAAGGTATCTTCATTACTGATAGCATTTATTATATTGCAATTGAACACCAGAACTATCTTACTCCAGTATTCACTATAGCAAAAATCACAGATGAGAACAAAAGGCTAAATACTCTTATCAGTCTTAGGGGCAAATTTTATTTTTATTTATTTTTTTTGTACTGGGGATTGAACTCATGACCTTGCGCTTGCCAGGCAGGCGCTTAAGCCACTGAGCTAAATCCCCAGCCCCGGGGCAAATTTTCTTAAGAACACATAGGATTCTCCAAAAGGATTTGGAATCAACACAGAATGAGTTACTACGACTTATTGCATTAAAATATTTGAACTATGATAATCCCCTTACTCTCCTAAAATAGTTTGGCCTCACTATCTGTTCTAGTGTTGATACAGTGCCTTACTTCATTTGATAACAAATAATTTAAGCATTATGTTTGCTACGAGAATCTATGTTTACATTGTTTACAACTCCTGATATCTTGCATTTTTGCTAATATGTACAGACTACAAATTAAATGGCAAATTCCTTAATAGTAAAAGTTAAACACAATGGGGTGTAATACTGATAAGCCAAAGCTTCTTTAGGGTTTATTCCTCTTGGGCAGGACACATTTCTTATGGTTTTAAAATGATTAATCAATGCCTTCCTACCAGCCTTTCCTCTTTCCTATTAGTGGTAACTAATACCAAAATGTACTTCCACTTTGGCTGGCTGATTTCCTAGGACTTCTAGTTTTGGAGTTGTTAAGATATATGGCAATGTGAATTTGAGGCAAAAGTAAGTGTAGCTGAGATGATGTATGACTTTTCAACTAGTTTTCAGAATTCTTATAGTAGAAAAGCATTTTAAAAAAACCTATAAATTCACAGCTTGCAAAGCTTATTTTTCCATGCTGTGATGGGACATTAACTAAGCACACAGAGCCTAATTTCCTGTGTGTCAGGCCTTTCTCTTAGGTTCAATGAGGCCTCAGGATAATCACATGTAACAACCTACTGTGGCACAGAAACCCAATTATCAGTCACATGTCAGTATTCTCATAAAAGAATGTCAGCCCTCACAGCTTTGTTTCATTAGCTAATCTTTAGACAGACTTTTCTCATCAGTCTCATCAAGAATGCTCTATAGCCAAGAACTAATCTATCTGGAAGAAATTTAAAAAGTATTAAAAATTATTAGATGTATTAAAAAATGTATTCAAGGTTATATTTGTTAATATTGTATATTGACAATACTAGATATGATATTGGTATATAGTATACACATATATTTCAGATCTTAACCAGAACTTAATTTTTCATTTGTATTTATATACTATGAAACAAGTTTATTCCTCTAGGTAAAAATGTTGCTTCACAAGTATTCTCACTGCAAAATTACTTTCCTTATGCAATGTTAAATCTCATGTTTCCTGTTATTTTTTTTTAACCACAATGTGTAACATGTCACTAGAGAGTATTTTGTGGTCAAAAATCACATCCAGCTGGGCATGGTGGCACACTCCTGTAATCCCAGCACTCAGGAGGCTGAGGCAGGAGGATCGTTGCAAGTTCGAGACCAGCATGGGATACAAGGTGAGCCTGAAGCCAGCCTAAACTGCATGGTGAGACTCTGTCTTAAAAAGACAAACAAAAACAAAAACAACAGTCACATTTGGAGTAACACTTTCAAAAATACAAAGCCAAATACAGGCGCTTATTAAATACTGTACAGAAGTACATCCAACTTTGTAGGAGAGATGGATATGATCAATGTATGTTATATGCATATATTAAAATGCCACACTGAAACCCAATATTTTGTAAAATCGATAAACACAGGTAAAATTTTAAAAATGAATACCCAAATATTTGCCAACCATAAAGTAAATGGCTACTTTAAAATTAGGAATTGATTTATCCAAAATCAAGTAGGAGTTAATTACCCAAAGGAAGTTAAGTTATTATTAAGGAGTTATAACAAAATGCACTATAGTCTCACACATAGTTAATTTTGTATGATTCCATATATATATATATATAGTATACAAATACTTAGAATGACTCTCAGATGTGTAACAAAAGTTGATCAATTAAAATTTGTATCTACTGGATTATTTGCTGTCTCTCACAGAAGTGGAGTGGATGATCCCTTTGGTACTAAAAAACAAAGCCATAAATTATCAGTATTTGTTTTAACCAGAATTGTCTTATTACTATAAAAATATTCTTCAATAGTTCTACTCTAATAATCTATGCTAACATCAATGTACCTGTTAACCTCTGACTGTATCACTACCTTAACTTGTTGCCTGGAAGATGAAGTAACTTCCATTAATTTACATACTTCTATTTGTATATTAGTGTGAAGGCTTCAAATTAATCTTCCTCAGAAAAGGATACATTTAATATAATTCAGTTTGAAATTTCCCTTGTGTTGAACATTCACATTAGTAATACTGAAAATGGGTACCACATTAAAAATGGCACAATTGAATCAATAAGGTAATAGAAACACCTATCTTGGGTTTGCATTGCCATTCCCAAAGTCACGCTTTCACAAACATCATCCTTGTTCATTTGTTAAACCAATATAGTAAAATAAATCAGAATTGAAAACACTGCCAGGCACAACCTGTCTACACATAGTTTCCAATTTGGCTACAGGTTGTACCCACTCCTTTGGTTTTATACTAGGTTTGATTTACACAATTGTCTGCCAATTCCTGCAATACTATGCAATACTATACAACTTTTGCTTTTATTTTGCATAAAGTGGCTATTTTATTTAATTGAAATTATTAGTGTATAACTTTAAAAATGTGAGATAAGGAAAAAAAACTGGTTTTGCAACTGGTTCAGCAAATATATTTCTGCAAAACCAACCACAACAAACCAAAACCCAGGGCAAACAATGATTTTTTTATTCATAAATTTTTATAAAGTATATTATGCAAAGGAATGCTCTGAGATGCTAAAGCAATCAATGTATTCCTTCTGCAAATATTTTAGATTAATAAAAAGTAACCCAAAACAACCATATCTGCTTTTTGAATTAAAAATATGTTCACAAAATAAGAAATTGGTACTGTAATAGTACCTGTTAATAACTCAAGAATGGACATGACCAGGGCACAAAATAGAACTTTAAAGATTTCTCTGCTATTATATAATTTTAAAAGATGAGGTGGGCATGGTAACACACACCTGCAATTTCAGCATTGTGGGAGAGTGCGACAGGAAGATCACAAGTTTGAGTCCTATCTCAAAAGAGGGGTGGCAATGTGGCTCACGGTAAAGGACCTGAATTCAATCCCCAATACAGTAAAATAAATAAATCAATGTATAAATAAATTTTTAAAAATGATCCACTATGCAATTTCTATATATCAATCATAGTGATTTACAAGAAAATGGAACAGTAACTTTATGTTATTCCTTGTTTAAAATCTCTTATGGCTTTTATTGATCTTTACATAAAATCAAAACCCATATGATGCCCTATATAAAGCCCCAAGAGTAAATTTGTTCCTCAGTATATCAACATCATATCCTACCACAGCCCTCCTCCCTCACTGCTACAAATACTTTGTGCATAGCGCCCTCTCTGTAAACTTGCCAAACATTTTCATCCTTGTATTTTGCAGTTTCCCATGCAAGGGCACCCCATTCTTTCCCCAAGGCTTTGAAAGGCTAGCTGATTCTCCTACTCAGCTCTCAACTTACATATCACTTGCCCAGCAAAACTTTTCCTGGACAAAGCATCTGCTTACATGGCCTATCCATTTTCTCTCATTTGCTTGCTTTAAAAAAAATTTTTTTTTTTTACTAAAACTAATTCTCTTATCTGAGCACCAAACACTCTGTGGGATTAATCCATGTTCTTCCATTATTTTACAAGGTATATAGATTTTTCTGTGTACACGTGAAATGATGATACCCGATAGTAAGTTATTACTTATTTTGGCTTTCTTAGGTTCATTATATCAACCATATTTGTCCCCAAATTCCTGCTAGTTGCACTTATTATTATATAGATGCACAAATAGGCATAGACAGGTATAAATGGACATAGAGATGTTGTATATAGAAATGATTTTATAAATAAAAGAGCATTTCTATGAAAACTGTATTTTCAGGGATATATTTTTCACATCAATATTGTTTGGTTATAATCAGACTATGTCAGTTGTACTTATTTTTGTAATAAAGATAGATGATCACATGAATATGAAAACAGGTTATTTCGGTTTTTTCTTTTGTGTTTTGAGACAGAGTTATGCTACTTAGTTCAGGCTGGCCTCCAACTCTGAGCAATCCTCTTGCCTCCCTGTTGGTGGGATCACAGCTATATGCTACCACAGTAGGCTTGAAAATAGGCTTTTTTGTATAAAAATAGTATTGAATGCTTTAGAGATATTTTATAAATGTGAAGTTGGGAGTCATGACACATGCCTATAATTTTAGTACTTTGGGAGACTAAGGCAAGAGGATTGCAAGTTTGAATCCAGTTTGGGGAATTTAGTGACTTAGTGAGACACCATCTCAAAAACAAACAAAAAGTAAAATAGAGCTGGGGATGTTGCCAAGTTTCAACCTCCAATAAAAAGGGGATGGATGAGGAAGGAAGGAAGGAAGGAAGGTTGTTTTTATAAAATACTGTGGGTGTAAGATAATACTAAAACCATGTCTAAAACCCTTTCAAATCTACAATTATCAGATACTACATAAGTATCTAAATCCTCATTTTTTTGGCTTCCCCTCTTTTCCACTCTAGGACTGAACTCAGAACCTTGCATGTGCTAGACAGGGGTTCTATGACTGAGCTCACCCCCCAGCTCTCTTATTTCCATTTTAAAGACCATTTGAAACTGGCAATCTTCAAAAAACTTTATACCCAAACTTCAGTACGCTCAGGATTTTTTCAGGTGATGAAGAAACTAAATTCTTGAGGAAATTACACGTGAGGTTTGGTATTGCCACATCATTTGTCCTCCATGCCCATGGGGGTCACCCAAGGAAAGACACAGTCCCGTGACCTGGCCCTCCTCCTGTCCCCTCCACCTGATGTTAATCTCACAAGAAAACAAGATATGCTTTCATTTCTCCCTAATTAAAGTGTGGTCCTCAATCAGCTTCCAGGGCTTTGGGCCCCACACTAGACCCAGAGCTAGAGTTTGCATTTAAATAAAATCCCCAGGATCCACACTCAAGTAAAAGGTGCAGAAACAATGCTTAAAATGAGTCTTAAGCAAAAATGGGGATAAGGACCATTAAAAATTAATATTGTGATAAAGAAAAGGGATTTTTAGTCAATTCAGTAGCATAGAAGAATTGGAAAAAAAAAAAAAAAAAAAAAAAAAAAAACATCCCTGCGTAGTTTGAGGAAAACACAGGAAGAAGTCCCTCAGTTGGAAGGCATGCCGAACAACTAAGCAGACAGACAAAGCTCTTATTCCTTCTGTATAACTAAGTAAACACAGGACCTAACAAGAAACCCAACCTAAAGTGTCCCAGCTAAATCTTCGCTCTTTGGCAAGACACCTGAGCGCATTTAGCCCCATACATGTGAACCTTTCATTTTCTCAGGATGGAGAGGAAGCTTTGGTGAATGAATAGAAGCAGTACATTTATATTTATGATGTATTATCCCTGGAAACATGGCACATCAAAAACCGCTTCAGACAAGCTGTGACTCTCTGGGATGAATGGCGCCTTTCACGAAAACTAATCTCATAAAACCTGAATTTTTCTTCAGTCTGTTAAATCTCATCATCTTGATAAGGTACATTACCTAGACAGGAATGCTAACTTCACCTTAGAGTACTCACTTGCTTTTGTAAATGTGTCTTCTTAAAACCCAGGATTATTTCCAAACATACAACTTATCATTCAAACAACAAAAGAAATCTTGAAAAGATAAATCAGCATGCTTTTGATTCAGTAGGCATAAGCCCTGGTCAGAATTCTGTTAATAAAAAAAAAATTTTAAACCTTATCTAAATATTCCAAAGCACCAGCAAAAAAGAACCAACAAAGTAACAGTTAAAAGGTTCAGTCTAGTATTTGTTCCATTAATGTATTTTCAGTAGATTTATTAAAAAGGGTATTAAAACTCTGTTGCAATTTGCTCCTTTCAAGTCTGTCTTTGAACTTTATCATAATTAAGAACACAAATTAACCAAATCAGTGTTTGTAAATTAAGCTAATTATTTTTTTCTTACAGTTAACATTAAGTGCAATTGAATTCAAAATTTTTCAGCAAACAACTTAAATTCAAATCAAATCTTTTCACATGGTGATTTCAAAAGTGTGAGGCTGAGAAAATGACCTGGGAACATGCAAGCCTTCTCCTGTTGCTGACTGTTCTGACAATGTGCCTTCTTGTCTTAACTGGAGGTTTTGTCTGCATAGAAGGGCACCAAATTTGCTTAATTATGTATTTTTTGTTCACAGTAGCGTGATGATTTTTGTAGCATTTTTACTTGATATTTTCTTATTATTGTTTTCTGATAAAATGTTTTAGCGACTCCCCCCTAGTTAGTGCCTATAGGATGAAATACAAACTAAAATAGGAAGAAGCTTTGTTTTAAATGACATATTGCTGCCCCCCCCCCTAGAGAATTAGAGCTGAATTAACCTGGGTAGAGGAGAAAAGAGGTTTTCATGCATTCTCTCGTTCACCCAGGATTATTCACCAGAAAGGGAAGATTGATGAGGTGGCCGACGGCCCAACTAGCACCAACCAAGTCGGATGGTAAAACCGATCTCCTATCAGGGCTGACAATGTGCCAAAGTCATACAAATTACCAGTTTAGCAAATCGGTATTTCAGTACCAATTCACTCATCAAGAGACAAGGAAAGATATAAGAACGAGAAGATGTGATTTTTTCACTAAGTCCCCCAAAGTCACAAACCTGCTCTCACATGCATGGTCGTGGCAAGCTATGACAAGCAGGGGCCATGGCTCCAGCTTATCTTCAGGCCCCCAGGAAGTCTTGCCATGCTATTAAACTGTTTTGTTTTATTTTGTTTTAATATGGAATAAAAATCACTTATATTGATATAGGCATGAAATATAATTGTGCAAAATGCATTTGTTCCAAAAGACATTTATTTTTATGCAGTAGTCAAATACTTAAAGTTGGTAGATAGAGATTTTAATAGCAGAATTTCATACATCCCTCACAATACTGCGGTAGGAAAGATATTTGAAGGGGCCGCTGGTACTGTAGTCTCCTTTCAATGTACCAGAAACTAACCCAAATTCTACAGTAAGTTCTATGCTACTTGGTAGAGGGTCAGGTAGTATATGAGTAGCAGCTATAAAAAAAAAAAACCTACTAAATGCCAGGTGCATGACCTATATCATCTCTGATTTTACTACATTTGATCGCAGCTAAAAGACTGAGAAGCAATCTCTAATTCTGCTAAAATCTGGATGGCATATAAGTAAATATGCTCAGAGAAGTTAACTTGTTTGCTCTTAGTCACAGAGCTTATAGGAAGCAGAAATAACCACTGAACCTGAATTTGACTCCCACACCCTTACTCCCCCATGTTCTATCATTCTGCTTTAACAAGGAGTAAAAAGGGAGGAGAGCATCTATGCTGCGGCTGCTGGTGAGGCAACATCGGAACAAATGTTTATTAAGCAAGGAGGGCCATCATGGGACTAGAAATGATAATTCTATAAAATCAATCTTTTCTCCAGTGGAAACATTCATACAGAGTAGCAGAGATTACACGACATATATGACGTGACATTTTGTCTTACAGGGTTCTAGTCAATAGCTAAGGTAAGCAATTCTTAACATTTTTACTGACAAGTAAATTATATACCACACACTACCCATTTAAAAAATATAACGCTATGTCTTTTCCTGTAGTTACAGAGTTGTGTAACCATCGCCACAACCTAAAGTTGGAATATTTTCATCAAATTAAGAAGAAACTCCATGTTCATTGCCATTTACTGCCTAACATCACTCACCTAACCTTCAGCCCTAAACAACCACTTACCTGCTTTCCAATGCCATAGATATTCTGAGCATTTCTTATAAACTGGATTGTGTGATATTTTGCAATTAGCTTCTGTCATTTAGCACATTCTTTTCCAGTCTCCTGTGTTGAGCATGATCAGTATTCCATTGTGATATGAATATAACACATTGTATTCAGCCATTCATTAGTTGACGCGAATCTGTGTTGTTTCCACTTTGGGGACAATATGAATGGTGCTGCTACAAACATCTGTGTTTTGTGTGCACATATGCTTTCATTTCTCTTTTATATATACTTTGGAGTGGAGTTGCAATATCGTATAGGAACTTTTTTATTAGTACTTGGGACTAAACTCAGGACCTTCTCATTGAGATACATCCCCAGTACCCCTCCCTAACACAGAGACATTTTTTTAAAAAAGCAAATTTCTTTCTTTTTTGTAATTTTTTAATTTTATTAGTACATAATGATTACATTCACTGAGGGGAGTTGATGTACACACATAACTCTTCTGAATTGTCTTTATGCCCCCTCATCAGAACTTTATATTCTTTTTTTTTTTTTTTTTGAGGCAGGGCTCACTGGGGAAAGATGTAAGTTTGGATTCTCTTGCCTTAAGTCTCCTGAATGCTGGGAACACAGGTGTGCACCATTACTCCCACTTGGTATAAGAACTCTATGTTAACATTTAGTGGAACGGTAAGACTAGTTTCTAAAGCAGCTGTACCATTTTACATTTCCGTAACAACAAATAAAACTTCCAATTCCATATGTTTGCTAACGTTTCTATTTTTCATTTATTTATTTAGGTACTGGGAATTGAATTCAGAACCTTGTGCTTGTCAGGTGGGCACTGTGCCATTGAGCTCTACCCCTGGCTCAATTTTTGTTTTTATTATAGTTATCCAAGGGTACATGAAAAAGTATTCCCTTGCGGCTTTAATCTAGATATTTTTGGTGGCTAATGACTTGATGGTTCTGCCTCTTAGCAGGATCTTACTGTTTGTATTGCTTCTTTGGAGAAATATCTGTTTCCTGTAATCTATTTACTAAAATAAAATAGGTAAATAAAATAACATTTCATAGTCTCATTATGGAATGGCGTTTCATTTGCACATAAGTAAATAATCAGGTGACAAGAGTCCTTAAAAGGTGAACAACATTAGTTCTTTCATGATTAAGAACTGATCCAGATAAAATAGGAGTCAAGTCACAGCTGTAGAAGGGATTGCAGTGATATTCTTTGCCCTTTCAGCAAGTAACCATTTTCATAATGTATGGCTGTGGAAATATTAGTAGAACGTGAGGCATATGAGGTACTTTTACAGGGAAGAGATTCATATGGGTTATGGATGATGAATTACCTTAAGTTAGATTCTGGTTCTAGTGTGTGCTACTTGTATGACTCATTTCTACATCACAATTTCACAATCTGCACAGTAGGCTAACTACCCCCCTGGGCAGTTGAGGGGCGTTTGCATCATACCTACACATAAAAATCTCTTGCTATGTGGCATTAGCCCCTTTTAACACTGTTAAAATTACACACACACACACACACACACACACACACACACACACACACTATGGATATAGAAGCCATAAGAGCAGTAGAAAACGTTTCTCCTGACACTGAAAGCTCTGTTTCTCCTGACACTGAAGAAGAAAAAACAATAGAGGATGTAAGGAATCAGCTCAGCTATGAGGAGCCCTACTTCAGTAGACCTCAGAAAAAGATCCATCACCAGAGAAGAAGGCAGTTTAAGCTACAATGGGCTACCATGGGCCTGTGTTTGAAGGCACAGTACAGGATGTGTAAGTTCTGGGTATGGGAAGACAACTGTCGCTTCTCAATGCTTCTCCTTATATTTCCTTATGCAGTAAAGCTGTATTTTGTACAAGAAGAAATCTCACACAAGGTTAACAATGGTGAAGGCAATCTTATGTTGAAAACCTCTCTAACAGCTGATGCTGTTTGACTTAAGAAGTTTCAAGCTCCTGAAATCTTGTTTCAGAAAAATCAATAGAAATGGTATCAAGGTCTCATCTAGCTTGAGCTTCTATAGCTTATACATTTCTATTTCCTATACCTTTATTCAGTACAATAGAGAAGAGATTTTTTAAAATGTATTTCTTTTATCCAAGAATTTTTAATAATGATCCCAATGACAAATTTTGAGGATGTACTTACACTGCTCGTCATAATGCTAAGTATAATGTTACCCCTTACATGCTTTATTTTTTTATTATTTATTTATTCATTTATTTGAGACAGGGTCTCATTTTTAATTCCAAGCTGCTGAGGCTGGTCTTGAACTTGTGGAGATCCTTCTGCCTCAGACTCACAAGTGCTGAGATTATAGGTGTATGCTACCGTGCCTGCCTTCCTACATGCTTATTTTATGAATAGTATATTCACATACAACTCAGCTCATCCGTCCTGCTTTTAAAAGTGCTACACATTATGCTATAATAATGATCCTTCAAAATGGGTAGATCAAAATCATATGATTCAATTAATTCTTCTCTTATATTGTTTCCCATATAACCATGTTTTTGAACCTGATTTAAGAAAATAGTCCTACATATTTATATGTATTGGGAAAACTTTTATGAGATACTGCCTGCTAAAGTGAAAAATATAAAAGTAACATAAATCTTGTCTTTTACTGTAACTTAGACACAATTGTAAATTATATTTAAAACCAATGTTAGCAATGTCCTTAATTTATTAGAACCTGAATTTTATTTAAGAACTTAGCAAAATTGTATTAATCACCAAATACTTTTTGTATTGTATTTGTATTGTATTTTGTATTGTAACTTAGACACAATTGTAAATTATATTTAAAACCAATGTTAGCAATGTCCTTAATTTATTAGAACCTGAATTTTATTTAAGAACTTAGCAAAATTGTATTAATCACCAAATACTTTTTGGTCTCCGTAAAACAGATTTATAGAAAAAGAAGCATTGTGTTTGAAAAGTATTTACTTATATTTCACCTCAAGTTTTTATTTAGGAAAGAAAAGAGGGTCAATTTCTTATTTTGAACGCATAACTACATAATTTAAATTTAATGGGGCCGGGGACATACCTCAGTGGCACAATGTCTGCCTGGCAAGTATGAGGTCATGAATTCAAACCCTGTACCAAAAACATAAACAACTTAAAAATTGAATGTCATGAAATTGAGTTTCTGATATTGCAACCAATAGCTACATGTAGTAAGCTTTCACTAGTAAGGCTGACAAACTGATTTTAAAGTTTATTCACATTTAATCAATTAGATGACACACATGGCATCTACCAAAGTGGGCAGCACTGATATAAAAGCCCTAAATCATTTTATGATTAGATATCCTTTTAAGTAAAATGTTTAAAATCACAGGTGCATTGACTAATTGAACAATTCAATCACTGTTTACAACACTGACAACATTAACACTGGTAGACACCTGTCTTAGTACTTTTTCATTGCTGAGGCAAAATACCTAACACCCAAAGTTAAAGGGGGAAAGGTTTATTTAGCTCACAGTTTATAGAGGTTTCATTCCATAATTGGCTGGCTCCTAAGAAGGGAGGCACATGGCAGAGGGGCCACAGTTCATGATGGTGGAAGACAGCAAAAGCAACAAGTGCGAGGGAGCAGGCCCTTCCTGTCTCTTACCTTGTATGCAGGCTACTCACCCTAGCACTCACACCCTTAGTCCCTGCGTTGGACCATGAATGAATCAAACACTCTACATTTAGCTACCTCTGAAATGCCCACGCCCAGGACTGCATGAGGGTTTAGGGGGACATCTAGACATGCACCATAACATCAACAACCAGTGCCCATGTGATTGGGTAAATAAACATATCACCTCATTTTCAATAGAGCCTTTTGCAATATGCATCATCAGAACACAGACAAAAGTATAACCAGTTGATTTTAGGGAGCAAAATAAAGAGTTTGGATTGACATTCAAGAATATCTGTCTGAAGTCCAATTATGGAAAAAAATGCAGGAAACCAAGTGGAAAACATTTCCATGGTTCTGAGTAATCCATATATGAAATCTTCATGAGATCTAAAAGAGAATGGCTTTGCATTTCTGTGCTTATGGAAATCAGCAACTCTGCAAGACAAAAGCCAGTGATAAAAAATAACAATCACCAACTCCACGCATGAAGAATTTAGTCAAAAGCAAGTAATTAAAAAAAAGTTCATTTCTTTGGACTCTATGTGCAAAACACCTCCTTTTGCAGAGACTGTGGCCTTGGAAATGCATATAAAGTAACATTCTTGACTTAATGATAGATTTTTTCAGCAGATTTATGGTAATAAGACACACACTTGTAAAAATCAGAAATAATAGAGTGTAGAAAGGGGAAGATCTCACTACAGTGACCTTGCCTTCACCATCATATCTTTAATAGGAAGTCAAGTCTAGTACCTGGCATAGTACCATGTGCTCAATAAACATTTATTAATATTTATAATATCATCTGTAAGTGAATGCATCATAAAACCAAGACAGAAGCATTAGTGGATGATTTAGATTAATAATTTACCACAGGAGACCCCAAAGGCCCCAGTACATTATGACTCAAGAGGATGACTGATGTGCACAGAGGATCCCTGGGGTAGTTTATGCTGACTATCCAGCAACTGCGTCAGACTTGACCCTAAGACATTTGTCTATGGCAAAGCTGGCTTTCTGCTAAACGTCAAATACGTGAAAACTCTAGATCCTCTTTCTTAAGGAACATTATTTCATTCCTATTAAACAATGTAATCTACATAATTAACATTTTATCACTTAGAACAAAGATAAACCACACACAACCAGGGTCTATAGAGAATATTCAGGCCTGACTGCATATTAGAATCTATTGTAAACTGGTGAAAATCAAAGATTCCTGGTTCCATCCCCAGAGATTCAGATTCTAGTTAGTACAAGGTGTTAGTAGGTACTAAGAGTTTCTTTATTTATTATTTTAAAATTCCATTGCACATACATGCTACCTCAGCACTCTGGAAGGCTGAGGCAGAAGGATCACCTATTCCAACCCAGCTCAGGCAACTTAACAAGATCTTGTCTCAAAAAACAACCACAACAACAACAACAACAAAAAACCCAAAACCAAAAAACAAACAAACAAGCAAACAAAACAGAGTGGAGGTTGGAGTCATAGTAGCTCAGTGCAAACAAAGGCAGTGGGTTCTGTGGGTTCAATACTCAGTACTACATTGATTAATCTCCATTCCCAGAACATACATGTAAATACCCAAAATGTACTCTGTTTACTCAAATAAAAGGTAAAATTTACATGTGATTTGCTTGAGGCGGTCAGAGCTTTCTCAGACCCTCCCAACCAATGGGCTCCCTGCTAGATGCTGGCCAGAAACCCCAGCGTGTTAAACCCAGCTTGTGAGGCTGGCTGCATAGGTGCTGCCTTGTATTTGCTAATGATTGTTTTTAAAGTGAGGTTTGGGATCTTGCTGGGAAGAGCAAAACCTCTTTCTCCCAGAATCTACTCAGCTCTAATTAATGGCTTATCAAACTGTTATGGTTAAATGTGCCAACAGTGAAAAAAAAGGACCTCTCCCTGATACTTAATCCTTTCTCTGCTTTTTCTCCTCCTTTACTTAACTTCAATAGAAGAGCATCACTTTGGTCCAAATTTCATGCTGCAAACACTGAGGTCAGTTTTTCCTGGCTCTTCCCCAGGGGCTAAGTACAGCAGAGGGGTGAGAGTGGATTCTGCCCCAGCAACTGGCAATACCTAATTACAGCCAGGATGTGGACTACTAGAAGCACACAGAGTTACACTTGCTATCATAGGCGTCTTTAATGGCCCTTCTGCAGTCCCAAGTGAGTGTGTTTACCAACGTGCAGCATTTTCATTTGCATCATGGCAAACACATCTGAACCCAATAGTCCTAACTATGCATCCTATGCCTTCTTTAAAACAAAAAAGCAAAGAAACAAAATACCCAAATCTTATACATTTTCCATTTGTGAAAAAGGGACATCAAAATTATGCATTCTGCCTCAAGGCACTTCGATTTTTTTTTTTTTTTAATTTTTGAGACAAGATCTTGCTATGCAGTTCAAGCTGGCCTTGACCTCACTATAGAGCCTAGAATGGCCTGGAGCTGGTGGTGATCTTCCTGCCTCAGCCTCCTGAGAGCTGGGATTACAGATGTATGCCACCATGCTTGGCTACTTAAGGAATTTAACTGTTTTAATTAAAATAAAAAACACTAATGGTTATACAGTACAACCATCTGCAATGCCAGCAAATGTTCACGGAATAAGGGAAATGTACAAGAATGTTCTTAACAACTGAGCAACACAGATGCAATGCCCATCAACAGCAAGGGGAATACATTATTATATTCATTAAAGGAGTAAAAATGAAAGTGTCACAATTACATGCCACAGTATGGTTGTGTCACAAACATGTTGAGCCAAAAAATCCAGGCATAAAAGCCTTACACTGGATGATTTCATGCCAAACATAGGGCAAAGTAAGTTAAATCAGTTTTGTTTTGTCTTTCTTGTGCCGGGAATTGATCTCATAACCTCATCCTTGCCAAGCAGTTGCAGTGCCATTGAGCTATATCCTTAGCTCAGGGAGAAGTAATTTAAGCTGTAAAAGGTTAGTGTTTTGGCTACTTCTGAGAAAAAAGGAAGGGATAATTGTGGGGAAGAGCCCAAGGACATTTAGACCTTAGCACAGGAGGAAGTTACACAAATGTGATCACTTGTGATGTTTAACCGTGTATTTGTGATTTGTGTACTTTTCAGCACACTATATCTCAACAAAAACTTTATATAATTGTTTTAACACTCACTTATTTCAAGTAATCATTAAATTGCATTAACCTTGACTCAATGCCAGGATATTTAAAAAAATCAGAGAGAGTAAACAACTTAGATTAAGGGGACACCCACAAGCACTTTAAAACAAATGTCACATAAACCAAAGCAAAGAGTTTCTGCTGTCCACAGGAAACATTCAACAGTGCTAAACAGAACACATAAATAGTAAAAAGTTGAACAATTTTTTTTCTCAAATAAAAGGGAAATGAAAGTAGGATTTCCTCAGGAAAACAGTCATGTCGATGGACTATTATTTCTTTTCCTTCTGCAAGCTGCTTTTTGAACATTCTTTGATCAGGTAAACAGTGTTTATTTGGGGATGATGAATGGAAATAGAGTTCACTAGTAACCTTTTAAAATTGCTTAAATGAGGTTTACAATGCTCACAAACTTTAGAAAGAGTTGCTTGGGGTTTTTGTTCCATCTGAACCACTAATTTCTAGCAAAACTTTCTGTGCTGATGGAAATGGTACTTTTTGATGACTATATAGCCACTACAACACGGAATCTTGAACCCTTAAGAACACAAAATTTTATTTTCATTATAATTGATTTAAATATGAATTCAAATTGTCACGTATACCTGGTTGTTGCACTACTGGAGAGGGTATTTTTATTTTTTAATTTTTTGACACAGGTTTTCATATATTTCAGAATGGCCTTCAATTCACTGTGGAGACCAGGCTGACCTCAAACTTGTGATGGTCCTCCAGTGTCAGCCTCACATGCTGGAATGCTGAGTGTGTGCCACTGCACCTGGCTGGACAGCATAGTCCCAATTTCTCTTATAAGTTCTCTAAATTGATGACATTATTGAAGTGACTGGAGTCAAACAAGGACTATCTGGGAAGATTTCAGTGCAAATGAAGAAGGTGGTGTAGTTGATTGCCTTGTGTGTTAGAAGAAAGAAATGTATTTATTTGGAAAGTTTGATGAAGGGTTATGAAACCTCAAAGTCTTTAGGAATATTAAATGGGTCCCCAGCAAAGGACTGGGATTACAGGCAGGTGCCACCATACCTGGGTGGTATCCTCTTAAAAGAGAAGAAGAGACATAGAAACATGGAGGGCAGACTCCATGTTTGGAGACTGTATTGAGGCAAAATTAAGAGCAATGAATTCATAAGCAAGGAAATGTCAAGGATTCTTGGCTATAAGAGAAAGTGGGAGAAGCATGGAATAGATCCTTTCCTAGGGACTTTGAGGGAGCGTGGCCCTGACAATATCTTAAACTGTAAGCCTTCAGAACCTTGAGAGAATGTCTTTCAACTTTAAACTGTCCATTTTGTGTTCACTTATTATAGCTGTTTGAGGAAACTAATATAATCACTAGGAAGGATCTAGCAATTCAACTGGCATCTAACAATAACTGGAATCCACGTGACAAGTCATTCGCAAGCCAGTGAAAATACCTACAGACTCGGACTTGTTTACTTAGGCTTCACGCTTCAGAATGAGAACAACAAGCACATTTGTATGTTATAAAGCTAATTTAGCATGAGTACATGTTCCCTGATTAAACATCTAAACATATGCAATAGGAAGTAAATTATTCTACACAAAACACTCTGAATGCAGTATAGAATAGCGACCAAATAAACAGGTAAAAACATAAGAAGTCTAAACAAATATTAACTATACAGTACAATAAAATGAACATTAATTTGGTGGTAAGAAAAACTGAATAAAACACTGGGCCTAAAATCCAGTTGAGAGATGGAAAGAAATGAACACTGCTTAATTATTCAGTATTCTTTGGAACAAAGGTATAAAGACAGATTAAGTTGAACATTAGTTGATTTTAATATCTATGTTCCCTTTGAAGTATTAATCACATTTTGAAAGAACAGTAATAGAGTTACAAAGGTAAGCAAAGCAGTAGATGAAATGCTAGAATATAAACAATAAAAAAGTATAATATGCATAAAATTAGAGAAAATGTGGAATCAATATAAGACTGAAAGTAATGTTGGCACCTAATCTCAGACTTGTAGCTTCCAGAGCTGTAAGAAAAAAAAATCCTGTTGTTTTAACTCATCTAGTCTACACTATTTTGTTGTGGCAGCCACGTTAGCTAACACATGATGGGATGTATTTAGTCATTTAATATGTGTGGGGAGTAAAAGAATATATAGACTACAAACCCAATTTTTAAAAGTTTGGATGATAAAATTCTTGTAGATCAAATTAAAAATACACACATATTTTAAATGTACCATGAAAATAACATGTTCCAATATACAATATTATTTTGAAGACATACAGAAAGAAATTTTCAGGGCTAATGAGGAAAGAAATGACACAAGGGCAGCTGTCAACATGCACAGAGTAGAATCCACCTGATTGTAACTTTTGGTCGAATACAAACAGTGTCCACATCTGTGTTCTGCCATAACGGCCTAGAAACTCTGGACATTCTGCTCCTGCCACTTGGCTTGTTTAAACAAATCATGGTATCTGGTCCTTGCTCACAAATCATTTCTATGGAGTGAGAATAACACCCTGTATGCTTACAAAAATATACTCAAGTTCTAGCTAGACTGTAACAAATGGTACAAAAACTGGCAAACAGACTAACTCTCATCACTCTGTGTAGCTCCCAATTCAGCCCTGAGTCAGAAGACAGAGTGCCAATTTAGACTCATTCACCTTCCTGACTTACTTCCTTCAGCAGGGCATAAATAAGTTTGACTCCGAGTTGAAGTTTCCTGTGCCAGCTTTCAGCTCCAGCTCACTAGCGGTAGGCACAATGCTCTCCTCTTCCAATAGCTACAAGCATAAAAGTGGCAGCAGATTTGAAATTTAAATGACCTCAGGCAATGTGTTGACCTAAATTTTTTGTCAGTGATTTAAGAGGCATTCAATGGCTCTAGGCAAGAACAAAAAAGAGAGCTGGAAAACTCTCCCCATGAATAATCTCAAGCAACATTAGCACCAGATTTTGTCTGCAGGTCCCACACATAACTCAGTCATATTTTCATCTCGAGAAAATTAACAGGACCTCTGCACTATGAATATAATATTGAACTCGAAATACTGTTAAAGGCTGGGCCCTGAGGTCCTGGCAGAATGCTTGGCCTCGAGGGCTGGTCCCGGACCAACTCCACAACTGTGTATTTCATATCTCGGCTCAGAGATCACCAATTTGGAGATGGCTTTGCATTGTTTCCCCCCCCTGCAGAAGTGCCAGCCAAACAACGGACCTGTTCCTGAACAAGGCAAAAGTCTGGAATAGACAATTCCAGGAAGAGTCATGCCATAGATACTGAGGAAAGATCTAGTGAGAAGGAATGAGTTGGAAAATCCAGTATGGCTGAGTAGAGGAAGAAGCACATTGGAGAGAGTCAGAGAACATCAACAAGAAACACAGAGAAGAGAGGACAAGATGGTGGAAGTGAGTTCCAGCAACTTGATTTCTCTAACACATGGTGTCTGAAGACTGGAGTTGGAGGCAGTGGGAGGAACACTAGTCTCTGATTCCTGAGCGACCTTCGGGTGGTAACAGGTGGTGAGTCTCTAATCACAAGTACCCCAGGACAAAG
>PVJX010026750.1:0-25548 GCA_004027295.1 Dolichotis patagonum
ACTCCCATAAGCCACTTATACCCTATCTTGGAAGTCCTACGTGGTCAACATATAGTCACTTCTGCCACATTCTTTTGATTAAGAGCAAGTCACTAAGTACAGCCTGCACTTCAGTGATTTATGGGGAAGCCAATTAGACAAATAGTTCACTGTTTGAAGGCAGTGGGCATATTTTAAAGAGATGTGGACATATTTTAAAACAGTCATGCCAGATATGGTGGTACATATCTATAATCCTAGCACTTGGGAGGCTGAGGCAGGCGGACTGCCAAGAGTTTGAGGCCAGCCTGAACTAACAGTGGCACCCTATCTCAAAAAACCAAAAAATAAGCAAACAAAAAGCAAGCAAGCAAACAAAAACCCCCTCAAAACCCCAAACCTCAAAACCTTATCATACCTAGCCTCCTAGAGGCCATCCCTGGTTGGCCAGTTTAGTCCCCGTTGCCACCCTCTCAGTCCCCTCTGATCCCAGAGTCACCCTATTCCTGATCTGATTGTTCCAAAGAGACAGTAAACTCTACCAGGGGACCTCACCGCTCTGTGCGTTACTGTTGCCCTGGTGTCTAGCACGGAGCCTGTATCTGTGGGGCTCCCAGCAAGTACTTGATAAGTCAGTGAATGAATGAGCATGTGGTGGCAGGAAAACCAGTTGTCATCTGAGGCAGAGGTGGAGCGTATGCAGAGGCTGAGGCTGCATGGGGTTCGCTGTCCTGGGACAGTTCCCAGGGACTCCGGTGTTTGGGGAGCAGGTGCTGTAGGGTAGAGGAGAAGAGAGCAGCAGAAGGTGTGCAGCCTGGAGCTGATCAGAGGCCCTGGGATTGCTTTTCAGTCAGGGACTCTTGGATTATAGGGTCTGGTTCAGGGGCAGATGAAGGAACAGATACATTACGAACAGTTATGCCAGATACATAACGGAAGTGTGTCTGAGACACTTGCTTTGGGCTGGATCCTCACACAGCTGTTGCCCACTGAAGCCTTTGCCTTTTGCCTGATACTTGACTGAATCTTGCTCACCCACCCCTCTTGGGGGGACCTGCTCAATTGTCTGCTCACCTGCCTGTGCTTCCCCATTCAGCCTCTAGGTGGCAGAAGAGGCCCAGGCTTGGCCTAAGCTTCCGACCTCCTGCAGCCTATGGCTTCAGCGCTGAAGGCTTGCTCTGCTCACTACTGCCCGCTCCGGGCTACAAGGGGTGTGTGTGTGTGTGTGTGTGGGCAGGGTCAGACCAGGGGTTTAGAGTGTTCCAGTCTGTGTTCCTGCTTCTGAATTCTTCCTTGCACTCTATCCTCAAACTTCTACTGTTTCTTCTTCCTTGACAAGTCATCCTGAAAGATGAGAGCAGAGAGGTGGGGATGCTGTGTGGGCCAGAATTTGTCCAACGGCAGCAGAGAGTTCACTGGGATGGGTAGAGCAGGTAGGCGACAAGATGCAACAAGTGAGGACAGGGTTTGAGATGAGCCAGCGTGGCATGTAGGAAGACAGCAGGTACCAGAGAGTCGGAGGACAGGAGGCCTCCTGGGGAGCACTGGGCAAGCATGGGGGGGCAATGCCAGATGCCACATGAGCAGGGCATTTCTGTGGTGGCAGAGGGTGCAGGACACGGGGCCCAGCCCAGATGAGCTTGGGTGTAGATCCTGGGGAGTGGCAGCAGGCAGGCAGAGGGTGGCCCAGTCCTAGGCAGACTGGCTTGCTAGGAAGGGTATCCGGGGTATGCATCGGGAACACAGTGAGATGTAGGCCTTGGCCCCAGGTGGGACCTTTGACCAGACTTGGGCTCAGAAGGGCAACTGGCCTTACATACCTCCTGACTGTTCCCCTAAGCCCAGGTGCCCCAAAAGTGCTTTTGCCACACATCAGGGAAGATACAGAGAAGCCCCACAGGATTGGTTTGAGCCTGGCCTGACCACCATCCTGTGGTTTCCCACCTGGTGGTGCCCCAGGGCCTTGCCACTCTTTGTACCCGAAGCCCATCAGCTCCCATCCCACCTGGCTCCAGGTCCTCTGCCAGGCTTGTATAGAGTTGGAAGCTGATTGAATGACTGCAGGTGGCCTTGTGTCCATACACTGTAGTCAGGGTGGGACTAGCAGAAGGCCTAGCTGTCTGCCGTGCCTGGGAAGCAGAGGTACTCCTGCTTCTGGCCTCCGAGCTCTTTTGGCTGTAGAAAGGCTCAGAGCGGAGCCTCTAGCAGGGATTGGGTCTGTGGGCCTTTCTTTCTTCATGGGAACTGGCACTTGGGTCTCGAGCATCTCCTCTGCTCACTTCTACCTGGTATCTCTGTCTTCATGTCTCCATTTAAATGTCACTTCTTTGGAAACAATTTTAGTACCCCATTATTCTTACTCAAAGTGCCCTTTGCTTTTCCTGCAGTGCATTTATTACCTCTTGTCATTATACTGTGTGTGTGTGTGTGTGTGTGTATTTCGTGTATATTTTACCATCTTGACATCTTGAGGAGGCTGGACACCCAGCGGGAGGGGAAATGTCTATTTTTACTCATTAGTATATTCTTAGACCTTAGCCTCACACCTGGGAGACTGTATGTGCTTCAAAAATATTTGATGAATGAGAGAAAGAAGCAAGGAAAGAAAAAGAATGAACAAATGAATTATGGATACCTCTGGGGACACCCTGTGTTGGGAATTCATAAAACCACAGAGGAAAGCTGGCATCTCTCTGGATCATCAGTTTTACTTGATAGTAAGGAATTAGAAGCGTTATATTCACTTATTAATTGAATATTTTACATTACAAAAGTAATACATGTTCCCTGTCAAAATTCAATCAATAGGCATTATTTTTATATTGAAACAAACCTTGACACACCATGGAGTAGAATGCAAAGTTCGCCTGACTATTACAGAGAACAGACGGGGCCTCAAAGAGATTCTGAGCATAAGAGAGGCCGTCTGCTGGCAGCACAGCTCCTGTAGGCAGAGCGCTGCTTCCGCAATTACCGTCCTTCTGAGGGAGGGTCTGGACCGCTTTCTTCAGGCAGCTGTGCTGCCGTTGGTGTTGTGACTGCAAAATTCAGGGTGGTGGCTGGACTGTCCTTGCCTCTGACCAGATATCTGCTGGCTAGGCAGGCGTGGGGCAGGGCAGGAGGAGAGAATTTTCAGGGAGGATTGGGGATGTAGGGAGGCACTGGGAGGATGTATCAGGAAGCCAACTCCCCTGGTGAAGAAACCTCACGGATCTTTTTGGGAGATGGGGGTTTCTCCATCAGATTTGTCATTTCAGGGGCTGGGAGCTGGCTGCCCAGGGCCCAGGGCAGAACAGGGGTGGAGTGGGTGGGTGCCATTGGGTTGTGGGGGATGGGAAGCCATTCAGGAAGTCGGCCAGCCCCAGAGAGTGACAGGGTTATGTGGAAAATGCACCCATCGAGTGGACTAGACAAGGTGGACCCAGAGCCTCACAGATCTGGGTTCAAATCTCAGCTCTGCCAGTTTGACTTATGGGACTTTGGTCAAATCGTTCCCCTCTCTAAGCCCAAATTTCTCCATCTGTGGAAAGAGATCCTGGTCATCATCTTTAAAGAGGTGGTGAGGGCTTCACTCCGTGCTCATTAGAATCACCAGGTAGTGTTAAAAACCTCCTAATGTCTGAGCCCAGCCCAAGCCAACTGAATCCTAGTCTCTGGGACCCAGGATGCTTTAAAAGCACCCAGGAGGTTCTGCATGTAACAGAGGGCAGAAAGCCGAGACAGGTGAGAGACCAGAGCCTCATGATTGGCTCTGGTCAAGGAAATGTGCAGGTTTCCCAATTAATCCACACCAGCCTCCCCCGGGGCTCTGTGGTCAGTCAGGAGGCTGCCTTTGTGCTTCTAATTGAACTGTTTTCCCCTTCCAGTCTGCTTTTTGTCTGGGTCTCAGCTGTCAGGGACAGGGCCCCAGTGAGGGACCCTCAGTGGGTTGCAGCCTCTTTTGGTTCATTGGTCTCAGATGTGACCAACAGACAGGGACCCACAGGAAGAAAGGGACAGGGACAGATAAGCCAGGCCAGAGCCAAAGGACACTCCCACCTTTCTCGCCTCACCCAGACATCCAGAAAGAAACTGACTTAGTGCTTATGCAGCTACATCGAGGTTCCCTGGGGGGAAGGGTTTACTGATTACTGGATTATGGGGCCCTCAAATTTAGAGTTTCTGACTCATTTGGTCTGGCTTGGGGCTGAGTATGTGAGTTTCTAACAAGTTCCCAAGTGGCACTACTTACTGGCCCCTGGGAAACCACCATGTCAAGAACCACTGACTTAAGAGACCCAGGGAGAAGGCAGGCAGCAGGCAGCATGTAAGACTGAGAAACTCAGATACACAGCAACTCTGTTCACACATACTCAGAGCCAAAGAAAGAGATGGCCAGAGAGGACACAAGCAGCCATGCAAACCCGTAGACACACTCTGGGCCTGAGACACCGAGGAGACAGAAACTCCACACACAAACGTGGACCCTGGAGAGACACAGACCCCAAATGCAGATCCAGAGAGGATCCACTAAGGGAGACAACAGCATCTTCCAATACCATAGAAAAGACAGAAATGGGCTGACCCCCCAAAGACAAGCTGGGACCAGCTGAGTGGAGACAGAGGGCTAAGTTGAAATGCAGAATAAGCGACAAGAAACTGAGGCTGGTGGGAGATAGACAGCTCCTGCCAGGGTGTGCTAATGTGTTTGTGCCTGTGTGATTGGTAAATATTCAGGAAATTCATCAGCCAGTGATAAAATCTGGGATAGTTTGACATGGGCTCCAGTAGAAGTATTTCCTTGGGTGCCAAGTGTGGTGATGGCCTTGTAAGCAATGGCTTCTCTTTTCTGGCCTAGGTTTGGCCCAGGTGGGCCTTTGCTCTGCTCTGCAAAGGCTGGGTCTCATTCCTTCCTCCAGGAGCCTTCCTAACCGGCTTCAGCTTTGGGGCTCTTGTGTACCCAGAATTCCATATCTCTAGCTTCTTGGTCTTTTGGGGTTGCCTGAATGACCTCATCGGCCCCTTTCCATTTCAAATAATTATACTCCCATCTCCTGTCCTCTTTTTGGATCATGATCCCTTATCCATGCCACTTGAGATGTATATTAGAATGTGTATGAAATAGAAATTAAAAAGGGTGAGACAAACAGAAGGTACAGTGTTCCGATAGTTTCCTTATGGGAGACCTCAGCCCTAGTTGGTAAGCCCTCTCTTGTCTCTGTGTCGCTACCTGGACCTGCTTGATTGACCCTGGGCAGCTGCTCTTGGATTATGGGGTGATAACAAGGATAGAATGTTTACTCAGCACTCATTATAAGCTGGGCCTCATGCCAAGTGTTTTACATGAATTAACTCTTTTTGCTTCCTTAATGACCCTCCGAGGTGGGAACCACTATTATCTCTACTTCCTAGGTGGGGAGACTGAGGCAGAGAGGTGGTGAATAACTAGCCCATATCACACAGCCAGGAACTGGTGCGGTCAGGATTTGAATCCAGGCCCTAGCAAGCTGCCAGTTAGAAGGCTATGGAGGGGGTTTCTGTCTCTGTGCCTTGGCCCCCGGCACATGCATGCTCCCAGAAGGTGATGCAAGGGTAAGCAGAAACACGGAAATGACACCCTGGATTGGAGGCAGATTTGTTTACGTCGATGGGCACTGATCAGGTTCATTCTCAGAATAGCAAGCCCTGATGTCCGGTGGTCCAGGGCTTACATGAGATACGCAAGCTAGAAGGACAGAGGCAGAATGGCTTGTCAATTGGGGATTGGTTTATACAACGTGCATCACGGTGACCAGCCGTTTCTAAGAAACCAGAAGCGATTGGAATTGGAACTATCACCCGGGCAGCTAACAAACTGAAGTACACTGGCGGGGGGTGGGGTGAGGGCGGAGGCATCTGCTACAGCGAAGGCCAGGCATGCCCTGTTCTTGTTTCCTGCTGCTAAGTATTTTTTGGACTACTCCCCAGGGCCCTGCCAGGAGTCCTAGTCACATTATCTCATTCGCTCCTTCCCCCAGCGCCGCGGGGGTGGCATTATTAGCCTGAAAGGTCTGTACCTGGGGGGACGATGTCCGCCCCTGGGACCTGGCTGGGCTGCTCTCAGGTAGGTGAAATTTACCCAGTAACACATTAAGAGATGCATCAAGTTGCCCTAGAAACTGGATTCTAGTTAAGTGCCTGAAAAGTAATTAGAAACTCCAGAATATCTTTCAGCCGAGCAGGTGGCTGGAAAATTAGAAATCTATTTCTGAGACACCTTCTGCTTTCCAGAAAGGCTGAGGTTACCTTCCAGTCGCAGGGAACCCGCAGCCTCTGCGCAGCGCCTGCGCATGTGCCTGCGCTCCCCTGCGCCGGCGGCGCGGGCCGGAGGGACGGGAGACGCCAGTCTGGGGGTGTAGCTGTCGCCTCCGCCCCTCCCTGGCGCTCCGTGCAGTGCGGAGGCGGCAAAGCGCCTACTCTCCGGTGTCACCCCCACCAGAGTCAGGTTGCTAGGACACGGGAGCCGAGGAGATGCCAGCTGATTTCCCAAACAGTTTTTCTTCCAATTAGGAATAATTAGACAAAGGGAGAAAGCGCGCACTTCCATGGAGGCAGAGGCAGGCTTGGAGCTCAGAGGCCCGCAGGAGTCCTTAGGGCTTGGTGGCTGAGCCCCGCCCCCCGGGGTGGGGGGAGCAGTCACATTTGTCAGGCATCTACGGAAGCACGTGTCAGGCATCCAGTTGCTGCCTTACACCCACGACCTGCTTTCCTGCTTTGAACAGCTGGGAAGAGAGACTAGCTCGTCAAATGATGGTCCCTTCCCTGCTAGCAGCCCCACGGGGCTCCCTCCCCCAACAGCCCCACACCCCCAAATGCTCTTGCTGCTTCTCTCTCTACGGCTGGCACTGGCACGTTCTCGGCCTGCAGGTGACTGCTTAGTACCCGGAGTGGGTCCCTGCCCCTGCTTCCCCACCCCCCTCCCGTGGCTGCTGGCCTTTGTGGTGCTTATTATAGCTCATAATTCTCTGGTGTGTTCGCTTGTTTTCTTGTCTGTCTTCTTAACCAGCAAGTCAGATTCCTGAGGACACGCGACGTATGCGTCTCCCTTGTGGCATACTTCTAGCACAAAGAAGACTCTGAGTATGTGTTTGTTGAATGAGTGAGTGAAAGAGATCTCTGTTTTCTCAAAAGGCTGAAGCTCATTGCATCTAATGTTCTGCCCCAAGCTCTGTGGCGAAGTGGTGCAGCCAAGCTTGGCCCCACGCTGATGTCACGTTTCTTCTTGTAGTATCTGCTGCCGCTGGCCAGTGGCAGCTGTGTCCCAGATCCTTTTCTCCAAAGAGGCCTGCATGAGAAGGAAGGACACAGGGTCTCATGCCATCCTTGGATGTGGGGATTGCAGGAGATAGTGATGTGGCAGTATAGCCAAGTGGTCCCTGGAATCAGCCCACCCAGCCTCCAATTCCAAATGTGCCAGCTGCTAGCTTTGTGACCCTGTGTGGGCCTCAGTGTTCCCATCTGTAATGTGGGAATGACCATGAAAACTATCTTATAAGGTACATAAGAACATAAGGAGAAGATACACATAGAATATAGAATGGTGCTTTGCATGCAGGAAACATATCCTACAACATAAATTATGGAAGAAGCAAGGATGACAAGCTGCTTTGATCCTTCCCACTTGGCATCCGTGACACATCAGAGGCCAGATCATGCAGCCCTTTGGGTGCTTGGCATAAATTATTCATCCTGGCATCTGAGGCCCCACTTCTTAACAGCTCCACTCTTTGGAAGCTGCAGGAAGCTAGAGGATGTGGAAGAGTCTAGTGCAGTGTCTGGCATGTAGTAGGTGTTCACGTAATGATAGTTGAGCCACTTTGCGAGAACCAGGCTGAGTGCCACCTGAGGCTAGCACAGATGCCTCAAATGCAACCATGAAAATAGCTGCTGAGTGGTATTATGTGTCCTGCACTAAATTATTTATAGATCAATATCATTCTGCATTTGGCTATGAGCTCCATGGAGGTAGACTCATTTGCTCTATTTTTCAAGCACATGGTTGACATTCAATATACCTTTGTTGAATGAATTAATGACCTTATTTAATTTTCCCCAATAACTTTACAAGGTAGATATTATTATCATTATTTTGCAAAAACTAAAAGTGGGAAAGGATAAGTTGCCTGATGAGGTTTACAAATCAGTGTGGCAGAGTCAATGCCAAAGCCTCTGCTTTAACTACTATTTTCTGTGGATCCCTCAACTTGGCTAGTTTAAAATTAGACTCTCCTCCCCCTCTCCTTCCATTTTTGGCCCTCAAAATGAAAAAGCGAATAGCAGAAATCAAACCCTGGGCCTCTTCTTTGCTTCCTGTCTCGATGGACGGTCACATCGCAGGACCCCACTTCCACACTTGCCTCCCTCCACTCTGCGTCAAGAGCTGTGTTTTTAAAAGCTGCTATCAGATTCTGTCTCTTCCCTGCTCTGCCGGTTTCCCCTTAGCCTGGAATAATGTCTAAAGCCATTAACATGGCCTGCAGGCCCTGTGTGATCTGGTTGGTGCCCTCCTCACAGACACCTGCTCATGCTTTCCTCTTTGCTCACCTCTCCATCTTATGCGGCCGCTTATCTGTCCTCGAGCCCATCAAGGTCGTTCTCACCTCACGGCTTGTGCAACTCCAGCGGCTTTGATACATACGGCAGATGACAGGTGTCCACTGGTGATTTGTTCTTCCTCGCAGAGACAGACGGGATCTGTTGCTCCCCCACCCCGAAGAAGCTGGGCTGAACTAGGATTACTTTCGCCAATAAAACGCATTAGAGGTGTTGCTTCAGACTGGCTCTTCCTGCTTCTTTGAGAGCTTGGGTACCACACTGGGAGGAAGCCCAAGAGCAGGCCGAGGGCCCGAACAGGCTGGCTGGCACTCCCAGGGATGGCCCAGGCAGACCGCGTGAGTGGGCACACGAGGAGGTACATTGTCCCGTCCCAGCTGAGGTGTCCTGATTGTTGTCATGTGAAGCAGAGGTGAGGTGTTCTCGCTGAGCTCTGCTCAAACTGTAAAATTAGGAGGAAATAAATGGTTATTGTAAGCCACAGCCCTAGAGGTGCTTTGTTACACAGTAGAGCCCAACTGCACAGTCCCAAGTGCCGTCCTCTCTCATCTTTGGCCAGGGAACTCATCATCCCACCTTTTCTAGAAGTTTCCTCCAGATTCCTAGTCGAAGGGGGCTCCTTCCTGCGGCTGGCCATGCTCTATCTTGTCACTTTCTCTCAGGGTTCTCATGGATTTTCAACTGTTTGAGACTGTCTTTTCTGCCTACTTCATTTATTATCTGTCTCTTCCACTAGAATGAGAGCTTGGGGGGGGGGCTTTGTCCCCACTGCTGATTGCCCAGGGTCAGAGCACCACCCACACCTTCAGGCCTTATTTGCTGAATTAGTCACTCTCATGTCTGTTACGAATCCTGCATTAGTTTCTGTTGATGGTGTAATAAATGAACCAGATGTGGCTTGAGGTAATACCGATTTTGTTATCTCTCAGCTCTGTACGCCACAAGTCTAAAGCAGGCCAGCAGGTTGCGTTTCCTCTCAGAGGGTCTAGAAAGAATCTGGTTCCTTGCTAGCTTCTGGAAGATTCTCACATCCCTCAGATTGTGGCCCTGCATCCCTCTGACCACTGCATCCATCATCATATCTCCTGTGACTCTGCCCCTCCCGTCTGCCTCATGACGTTAGATCCAATTGGCAGTCTAGGATGCCTTTCCTACCTCAGGAGCATTAACCTAACCACATTTGAAGTCTCTTTTACCTTAAAAGGGAGTATTCACAAATTTCAAGGATTAAAATTAAAATGTGAACCTCTTTGGGAAGCAGGCTGGTACTGTGCCTACAGCTGGGCTGACTTGATACCTGTCTGTCTTTCTCGATGATTTATTGTCTCTGTCTCCTTCCGTCCTCCTTTCTGCCCTATACCTTTGACCCAAGGCTTCAGAAATCAAGGGGTGTCTCTGTGGGTTGAAGGTTCACTTTTCTAATACTTTCAATCCATGAAATCTGGGAGTGATAAGAAGATTCTATGACTTTAAAATTTAATATTCTGGTGTTCTGGTACACTGCATTGTTGTTAAATACCAAAATGTGGACAGTTCTGCTAGTATATCAGTGTTATTTCAGTATTTACAAAGACTCTGAACCGGGGATGTCTGAAATCTACCCAGGGAGTGAGGCACTGCATTAAGATTTCCGACTGAACAAAGATGCACTCATTTGGAAAATGCGTGGAGTCCCTCCTGGTCCTCTGTGAGACCGTTCCTAGGGCTCTCCCTGCTGTTCCAGTGCCCATCCCCGCTGCAATCATGAGGAAGGAAGAGTGGCTGAGCTTCTTCCCCTGGTTTGGGCCACTTGTATTCCCTTCAGGGTCCTTTTGAACCTCACGTAGGATCTGCTTAGAATTAAGGAGTAGAGAGGACTTCAGAAAAAATGTGAAGAAGTTTGGTAGGAGGACACAGAAGAGGGAGACAAGATACAAGGGCATCCCCAGTCCCATTTCTCAGTCATTGTCCAGTCTGTCCACCAGTTTATTTTACAAATCCACGTGTGCCAGGCACCACCATAAGGACTAGAAGTCCCGATGATTTTCCCCCTCATAATGCTTTGAAAAAGGTGCTGTCGTCATCTCTGGTTCATAGGTAAAGGCACAGGGAGGGCAAACAACTTCTTAAGGTCACACAGCTAGTGAGGAGCAATTTGGGACTGAACCCCGGCAGTTTGGCATCAGGTTCCGTGAGTTTTCTCTGGCAGGATGCTGCGTGTTGCTGACGGCTAAATTCTCTGTGATGGCGACTTCTCTTCCTCTAGCGGCATCTCCTTCCTCCTTTCCAGTCCTCTATTTTGACCAGGAACTTTCTTCGCCCATCATTTTACCTGGAGATCGAGAAGTCAGGAGGGCAGAGGAGGCTCAGCCGCAGACCCAGGCTGGGTAAGGGTTCAGCACTGAGCAGAGCTCACTTTTAACAAAACATAGCATTTTAATATCAGGTAAACTAATGACTGAAATGCAGCCGCTGACTATTTTGCTCTAGAATTGCCACCACTGGGTCAGAACCAGAGCCTGGTTAATTGCGAGGCCATCTGGACAGTGAGCAGAGCACCATCTATAAGGAATTTCCGATACCTTTGAAATAAATTGGGAAGAAATTGAGACGTCTGCACAGAGCTGTGCATGCAACATGTAGACTGTAAATGAGCCTTACTTCCGCTAAGGTAGCGACGCTCTCAAAGGGAATAGTGCACATCTTGGACAGATGTCATTTCTTTTTCTTGGAGGAGCAGTGCTAAGAAGTGTGTCTATCTCACAGGTGAGGAAACTGAGCCTCAAGGAGGCTCAGCAATTGGCCAAAGTCACATCTCATATGAGAGAGAACTGGACTGGGATGCTGAGACTGCCCATGTCTAGCGTTTGTGCTTTTAATGTAGTTGCTTTGCTGCCTCCAAAGAGAGGGATGGAGGTGGGGCTGGGGGTAGGGTACTGCGGATAAAGCCGCTGACACTCCCTGCTCTGCTCTCTCATGGCCAAGGTGAGGTCAAAGGGCCTGGAGTGAACTCAAGTCTGTGGCCAGTGAGGGCCTTTCTGTCTTAGAGGCACAGGCATCGTGACTGGGAAAAAAAGGAAGGAGGGTTGAGGAGGAAGCTTCAGGAAGGGAGGCACTGAATGGGTCTTTGATGTGTGGAAGGACACCCCTCTTTTTGGGACCATTTCACATGTGAGTGTTCGTTCCGTAAGATCTGCTGAGCCCCTGCTGTGCCAGACATTGTGCTCGGTGCGGTGGACACGTGGGTGAGCAGCTGAGAACCTGGGTGATGGAGATGTGCCGGATGGAGCACCCAGTGTCCATGTGAGGCTACTGAGCACCGAGACATGACCAGTGACACTGGAAGGTGAAATTTTTAGTTTGATTGGATTTTGGATGATTTAAATTGAAAAAGCCACACATGGCTAGTAGCTTCTGCATTGGACAGGGCAGGTTTAGAAGGAAAAATAGACCGTAGGCATAGAGGACTGCTCCTAATGAGAAGTGCTTTGCAGGAAAAAAGTTAAACAGATGAGCAGAACTGCAGCTTTGGAGATGAGAAAGAAGACTGGACTCAAAGTGGACCTTGAAGCTGGGTGTAATGCTGCATGCCTGTAATCCCAGCATTCTGGGAGGCTGAGGCAGGAAGATCCCAAGTTCGAGCCCAGCTGGGGCAAGTTGGTAACCCAGCAAGATCCTGTCTTGACATAAAAAATAAAGTTCAGTAGTTCAGTATGAAGTTCAGTATGAAGGCCCTGGGTTCAATCTCTAGTAATGAAAAACGAAATCCAAAAAAACCTATCTCCAAGGCAGATTTGGGCTGTACTGGGATTGTTACAAGAGCAAAAATAGCTATCGTTTTGTTTAAGTCACTGTATTTAGGGGGATATTTTCTTATTTTTTTTTGTTTTAAATAAACTAAAAATTAGAAAGAAAAAAACAAAGGCAAAAATGGTGGGTTTTATAGATAGATTGGATGTGGAGGGTGAGAGTGGGTTCGAGGGCAGTGCTCAGGAGTGTGGCACTGTTTTCATGGGAAAGAGGGAGAGAGACAGAGAGGGGGGGAGAGAGAGAGAGAGAGAGAGAACTCAGGATCACGGATGAATCCAGATGGCGGTTAGGTCCGAGGAATGCTGCGTGCTAATTTGATTCTGTTGCATCTCTGGGCTGAGTGTGGAGAGCAGTGTGCATGGGCGAGCGGGCATCAGTGCTTTGGGTAAACACACACATCTGCTGTGGGGTGAGCATGTGTGCATGTGAGTGTCTACGCTTTGGATGAGTGTCTGGGATGTGTACACGCCCTCGTAGCTGCGGATGGGGTGGTGTCTGTACATCCGGCTGTATCTCTTTGCGGGACCAGAGTGTCTAGCGCAGATTCAAGGTGAGCCTGGGGCTGTTTCTATCTGTGTGAGGTATGTGTCAGTGAGGAGATATATGTATGAGCATGTGCTCCTGTGTGTGTGTGTGTGTATGTATAGGGTGACTATGTGTGTGAATCTGTATCTGTGGATGCATAGACTCATGTACAAGGGTGAGTTGCGCGTGTTTACCCATCTCTTCCTTTATGAAGCATGCGTGTGTGTTTGGGGACTGTGTTGGCTTACCTGCTTGGGGGGATCACGTGCACAGGCTTGGGTGTGTCCATTCATGGAGAGAGTCTGTGTCTGTATGTGCAGAGGTGGAAGAAGGCTGTTCCAGGGATGGGTGTGTATAGGGTGCGGTGAATGTGCCTCCCTGTGTACTTTTTGCCTCCCATGCCCGCAAGTCTCAGAGGCAGCAGCTTGCAGAGCATGTTATGACATGTTTATAGGTCTCTCAACCTTAATGCATTTTAAATTTCCAACTCAAGGCGATCCCGGTGGATTGCAGGGCCATTTGTTTCTTGCTCTGATTTAAAAAGAATGTTTCCAGTGGAGCCTGCCAGTGCCACTTGATTCTCCAGGATGCAGAAGGAAGAGGGGTACAGATGTGAGCTCTGCAGCGGTGTGGGTGGGGACCCTGAAAGTGAGGTGGGGAGAGGCGGTCTTTGGGTGTGGAGGGAGGGGAGGGGTGGTGATGGGAATGATAGGGTGGGGAACCACCAAACCTTCTCCTCACTAGGGCAGGCCCAGGACACAGAGGCCCAGGGTCCCTCGCATACCCTCTTTCCTTCACGTCTGCGTGAGGATTTGCATGTGATCCTCTGCTTTTCACACCACACACGCTCCCAGGGCAGCTTGTCCCCTGGGTGCTCCAGGCAACTCCTAACGCAACAAGTCTCTTCCCAGGATGTTCTGGGGACCCCCAGGAGCCCTTTGCTGTGCCTTTGGCAACCGTGGATGTCCACCACTTTCCTCTTGCTCCACTCCAAGCGGTGTGATATTTGCTATCCTCCTCACAGCCCCGAGTGCCAGTTGTGTCTCCTAGGCAGAAGGCACCCATCTTGCTTGTCAGATGTGCTGAGGGCCTTCGGGGCTGATGCTGACTTACCTGCAGACCCATGGAGGTAGGAGGGAAGCAGAACATATGCATGAGCACGTGTGCTGTGAGAATCCTTTGGCCATGTCTCAGGTATGAGGCTGTGCTCTGAACCTCTCCTGGCGTCTTTGAACCACGTCCTATATCTCACTTTTTCTTTCCCACCCGGAATGGGGTTCCCCAGGGACCGCTTTCGTTCTGCTGGTTGGTCTCACCCCTTCTGTCAGTGGCCTGAACTCCCGGGTGTATGCAGATGGGGCTCTGACATGGACTCCACCTCTTCTGACAGCACCCAGCTGGTGTGCTTACCCTCTAGCCTTTGGCATCTCGTCTGAAGGAGTTACTCATTATAACTATTCCTATGGGCATGGTTTGAACCTGGGGCAGGAGCTGTGGCTTGGGTCTGCAGGCTTGGGCGGGGGAGTTCTCTTGATTAGCCATAGATTTGAAGGACTCTATACTCACCCAAGGGGCTGAGCCTCCAATCTGAGTCCTTAACATCTTGTTTTCTCATAGAGTTTCTGGGCCAGGCTCATTACATCCCTGAAACTAATCTCATAAGAATTACGTTTACATACCCAACAAGGTAAAAGGGCAGGAAAATCCCCAGCAGATATGCCTTCGGGGAGCTTTGGGCACTAAAAGTTCAACTAGATGATTTTCTTTTTCCTTTTAAGAAAATAACTTTGGTAACAATACTAGTTTTTTTTTTTTTTTTTTTTTTAAGTACCAGGGATCAAACTCACAAACTTTTTTTTTTTTTAAAGTACCAGGGATCAAACTCACAACCTTGTGCTAACAATACTATGTTTAATCACCACAGAGCAGCAGGATATCTTAATGGCTATGGGCATGGACTGTTTCAGTTGTGCAACTGTGGGTGAGTCCTTCAACTTCTGGGCACCTTAGAGGATTCCCATCCTCTACCATGGAGAAGATAAGAGTATTCACTTCATAGCGCTGTTATGTGAAGCAATTGACACAGCACGTGTAAGGGGTTTATAACAATCCTCAGCACATAGTCGGCGTAGTACAGGCATCACTGTCACTATGATTGCTGAACACTGGAAAAAATTTTTAAAATTTTTCTTAGTACAATCACTAAATATTTTAACAGTGCAGCAATAAGCAAAATTCACACCAAAGGCAAAAACTCATGGAACTTTCTTTCAGACATCTCTCTTTGGACTGACACACATGTAGTTTTATATAAATGTGATTTATAATATATATATGTGTATATATATATATTCAGATACTTTTATTTCACTTAACCATATGTCTTGGAGATTTTTCTTTGTCAGTCTACATAGATTTATTTCATTCTTTGAAAATTAGTTTTAATGAGTTACAATTTATTGACCACATCTATCACTGACTTGTGAGTGAAAAGTCTGTTTTCAATTATTCACTATTATGAACAACCGTATGGGCCTATGTTGTGCATGTGTCTTGCTGCATTTGTACTATCTTCTTGGGCCAAAGTCTAGAAGTGGGAATGCTGGGTCAAAGAGTATGCATATTTTATGCTTTGATACATGTGGTTGAGCTGCCCTTTGGAAAGGTTGCACCAATTTATACTCTCTCTGTCCTCTAGCAATGATGTCTTCTTGGTGAACCTTTTGCATTTTGATCCTGGGTCTCTCTTTGAGTCACCCTGTGCCCTGAGATGAGGCCACCTGCACTTAGACGGATGCTAGGTGAACACACACTATTTTTTATTGGTCCATGAGAACGTGAGCTGCCACTGAGGGCTCTTCTCAGGGTGGCCATAGCAGTGCGTGATGCAGCTGCGGCGGCTCTTTCTGAAGCAGAGCAGGCAAACCGTGAAGCATGATAAAACCTGTTCAAAAGTGACTCCAGTGAACAACATTAAGCGTCGTCCTCTCCAGGTTGGTGTTAGTGGATTTTGCATGCAGGCGGAGGCTGCAACTGATTACCTTTTTCAAAGATACACACAATGGTAGCTCCCAGTCCCCATGCTGGTCCCCCTGGCACTTTGCTATGTCCTATCAAGAAGTGGAATGTGATTCTCCTCCTCTTCAGTCTGGGATGGTTTGTGAACACTTTAATCAATAGAATCTGGTGAAAGAGGCTTCCTTCCCTAGTTTCAAGTGTACATGTTTGGGAGCAAAATGAAATTGTGATTGCTTTACTCTACTAAGTTTTGGGAACATTTAGCCATTACTTTTGGGAAAGACTGTGAGTTGGAGCCATTTTCAACCTTAGGGTACCTAAGAATCAACTGGGACTTTCACTAATGATTGATTAATGAGATAATAATTTATTGTTAACTGGTGAGAGCCATCCTAGCATTAAGGACTAGGAATCTCAACCAAAGTGTCTTCTCTGCCATCTGAGATTAAGTAGAAAATGTTGTGTTTCTATACTTTTAACCAGGAATGAAGTCCATCATGTTAATAAGATTCTTAAAGGGTCTTTTATCCAAAGAAGACTGAATATGCTTCAGAGAAAGTTTCTGCTGTTTGATCTGGCTCCAGCCTCAGAAGCCCTTTTTCCTTCTGGCTGGAGCCTTTTGGTTACACCCAATGGGTTGGCTTCATCCCATGGCATGGAATGAGGTAAGGCCTCGCAGATGCACTCTCTGAGACACAGTGAAAGTATAAGACAGTTGGGACAGTACGCAGAAATGTCTGGAAGTGGGACTGAGCTAGAGTTCATAGGAGGCATTCAGCTGATATTAAGAGAAAGACACTTTGAGATCTGATCAAAACTAGAATGCCAGGTGAGGGAGTCAGGACTCGGGAAATGGGAGCAAAGGCAAACTTGCAGGCAGCAAAGTGGCAGGGCTACCGCTGTGATTCAGCAAGATGCCTCTGTGATGGTGCTCAGGGCAGAATGTGGCCTGGAAGTTAAAGCAAAGGAAGAACTAACTCTGCATTTAGATTCAGACTCAGTACAAAGGTGAGTAGTGATATTTCTCCTGGGAGTTCTGAAAGACCTGGCTCCAGCACACTGCTCTTGTTCCCCAAGTATTCATGGTGGGTAGAAGAGTGAGGGTCCATTTGGATTGTGTGTTTTGTTTTTTGAGCAAGGTCTCAACAAGTTAAAGAGGCCATGGTCTTAGAGTTGTTATCCCCCTGCCTCAATGTCCAGAACACCTGGAATTATAGGCTTGTGCCACCCACCCTGGTCTTGGGGGCCATTTTTCAGGCTGTGATGTTAAAGTCTTGGTAATTTTTATTGTTGGTATCTAGATGTTCCCCCAAAGCCTCATGTACTTGTCGATGGACCTTTTGGGAGTGACTGGATCATGGATGCCTGATATTGGATCATGGGTGTGTGATACTGAATAAGTTCACTGACTGGTTTAGCATACATAGTTCTGGGTATGGGTGATGGAAGACCCACCCAGGGTGTGGGTGGCTCCAAACAATAAACTTGTAGCCTGGGTAGAATAAAAAGGGAAAGAAGGATGGCCTTGCTGCTTCCTGCCTGCCATGCCACAGGCGGTTTCTCTGCTCCCATTCCCTGCTGGCATGCTGCTCTGCCTTGGAGCCTACCACTTATAGAAGAAATCTCTACAAACTATGAGATAAAAATAAACCTTTTCTCTTTTAACTTGTGGATTCTGATATTTTTGTTCCAGCAACAAGAAAGTAACTCAGACAGTGATGGTGTTGCAGAGGGAAAAATGAAACTTCTGGCATGTCCTTGGGCAAGCCCCTCCAGCTCTTTGGCCTCCATTAGTAGGTGAGAGGTTAGGAGACCTGGTAGGTTTGTGATGACTTTGGCTTACTTCTTTAAGCCCGGTTATCACAAGATAAAGATAACAACGATGTATTGACTTCTGGTCCAGTGCTGTGTTGAGTTGGTTTCTGAGGTGGAATCTAGGCTCAGTAGGAAAGAGCTATGCTAGCTCAGCAATGCTTGTCCACGTGATGAGACATGGTCAGTGGCCCATCTCATCCACACCCACATTGAAGTCTTATGTGCATACAACATGACTTCAGCCATGTGTCAGGTTAGCACTATCACAGTTTTTGCTGTATCTGTACACCAGCTCTATTTTAGACTGTATTTTAAATCAATAACTTGAATTAATTCACTTTGAATTATATTACTGACATAACTGTGGATCAAGACGTTAAAAACACACATACAGAGAAGTCTAGTTTTTCATTTCTATTTCCTTTTTCCTTGTCTTGTTTTTCCTTCCCAAAGTAATCATTTTTATTTATGTTTGGTTTCTCTTTCTATTGTTTCTTTTCAAAATTACAAAATGCATTATTATCTTTCTAAATTGTTTTAGATCAATAAAAGTGCCAAAATATGACTTACTTTTTCTTACTCAGATTTCCTTTTTGCAGTAATACTTTTATTGTAGTGTAATGTGTATTCTGAAAAGTATACTGCTCTTCAGCATGTTGCTCTACAGATTGAAGATTTTGAAACTCTATGAATGAATGTATCCATCTAATCACCTCTCAGATTAAGAACAAGAACATTGCCAAGCCTCTACAAGAGCTCCTCACATGTCATGTGTTTATCAGATGTGTGGGCATCTTTTGTGAACTGCCTGTTTACATCTTTGGCTCATTTTTCAATTGTGTTGTCTGTCTTCCTACAATAGGTTTGTAGGGCTTCTTTATGTATTTTGGTTGTTGAGTCTAATGCTGGTTAAAAACATTGCAATTGTCTCCTATTCCATGGTGTTTATTTTACTCTCCTAATGGTGAGTAAAGTTTATCTTTTGATAAATAGAAATTCTTAACTTTAAAGTAGCCTGACTTACCACTCTTTTTCAATAAGACTAGAAATTTTTTGTTCTGTTGAAGAAATCTTTACACCCAAAGTCATGGATAGAATGTACTATTGCTTATCATCTAGAAGTTTTATTGTTTTGTCTTTAACATGTAGGATATGTGGAACTGATTGTTATGCAGGGTGACCTACATCAGATTTTTTTTTCCTGTGTGGATATCCCTCAATCCCAGCACTGCTTATTGAAAAGACAATCCTTTCTACCTACACTTCAGGAATTCTACCTTAAAAAATTGAATATCAGTTGAATCATGGGGTTGATGTGCTATCTTATTTTGTAAAATGTGTTAAAATAGATACACACTTGTGAAAATAAACCATAATCTGCATTACATCACCTAAAACCCTCTTGCATAGCATACATTGCGTAGCATACATTGCGTAGCATACCAAGAGCATACCTCTTGGTGAGCTGTTAAAATCACAGCAGTGGATAAGGATTTTCCATAGGAGTAAATTTTTTTTGATAGTAGTACATTTTTAAAAACCCTTAGGAATCTAAAATACAGATAAATATAATAAAGTAAAAAAGGCACCCATAAGCCTCTTACTCAAAGGTAAAAATCTGTATTAGTCAGCCTTTCTGTTGCTGATATCTCATCCCTGACACCCACAACTTAAAGGACATGTTTAATTTGGCTCATATTTTTAAGGGAGTTAGTCCACAGTCAGCTGGACTGGAGCATCATGGCAGCAGGGTGTGGGGAGCAACGCTGCCTAGGTCATGACTGTGGGAAGTAGAGCAGGGGAGTGATCCTGGGAGGATAAGTTGGGGACCAGATAGAGCACCCAAGGTCAGGCCTCCATGACCCACCCAGATATACCCAAAAGTGTGCTCCACTGATCCCCTGCTCCTAAGCTTAATTGTCAGACCATTACCATTTTGACCTATTTTACCCCTATGCTCACATACATGTTGCATTTTATTAAAAAAAAAACAAAAGGAGGGAATGGGTAATGATACCCAGGTGTAGTGATACGTGCCTGTAATCCCAATACTCTGGGTTGCTGAGGCAGGAGGACTACAAGTTTGAAACTAGCCTGGGAAAGTTAGCAATTTAGTGAGAGCCTGTTTCAAAATAAACAAATGAAAAGGGCTGGGGTGATAGCTCCAAACAAAGGCCTTTGGCTTGATTTCCAGTACTGAAAAAAAAGTAATGAAATACACAATGTATTATACCCGTAATTTTAATATTTTCTTAACTCTTCATTGCAATAAGCCATATGCTTACCTAATAATTTTAATGATGTAATGCATAATATGTTTACTAAACCCCACATTTTCACCTTTCTAAATACATACTCTTGTCTCAGTCCTCTAAGTAGAAAAAATAAACACGATGTCCCCTTTTTTATATAACTTATAAGGATTTCTTTAGATTTGTACTTAGGATCAGCTTTCCTGTTAAATGGTACAACCACACTTAAAAAATAACCTCTGTGTTCTCTTTCTCAACTCTATTTTCTCAACTCTCTTTCTCAAACTCTATTTTCTTTCCTGCTCCTTGAGTAACCATTGTTTGATAGTTAGTGATTTTAAGTAATTTAACTTGCTATGCATGGTGTATACTTTTTTGATATCTAAGTGGACCTATTAGCAGCACATGGAATTGCCTCACAGGTTTTAAAACTTTGCACATATAAATGATATGCTGCTATATACAATCTTTTGTAGACTGCTTTCTTCACTTAAAATTATACTTACAGGTTTTATCTATGTTCCTGTATGTAATTTTCATTTATTCTTTTAAAACTACTATGTTATAAGAGTATTTCCCAGTGGATTCACCCATTTCTTACTAGCAGGAAAATAAATATGATGTCCCTTTTTGTATAACTTATAAGGATTTCTTTAGAATTTATACATAGGACCAGAATTGTGGAGTAGGCAATTTAACTGTACTATTTATTACCTGTCAAATTGTTCTCTAAAATGGCTATAAATTTATAGTCCTATCACCAAAGTGTACGATTTCCTATTGCTTTGCATACTAACTAGCCCTGGGATTGCTATTTGTATGTATAGTTTTTCCATCTCCCAGATGTGAAATAGCATCTATATTAGCCAGAACTCAGGTAAGAAATTTGACACCACACAAGGTATTTCAGACAGATGGAATTCAATGCAGGGAATTTGCTACACAGGTGTGGGGAAACTGGTAGAACAAAAAGGAGCAGAGAGGAAACTCAGAGACAATCAAATTCAGGGAGCAGGTACACCCTGAAGGTTAGAAGAATGAAGGAAAAAAAATATGTGGACACTAGGATCTGGGAGCTCAGAGCTCAGGTTCTACAGAGCTGTTACATGAGCCGTGGGAAGGGGACCAGCCAGCTGCTGCTGGTGTGTGGGAGGAGTGATGAGGCAGGGCTGGGGAGTCTGGATGGAGAGTGCAGGCTGGAGCTGGCTGCTGCTGCTGGAGTGGTGCTGGCAGGAAAGGAAGAAACAGGAGTTCTCTCTCCTCAGGGAGCTTTCCAGTCTTTCTCAAGTGCCTCCTACTGCTGGAACCTAACAGGAAGCCAGCTGGTCCTAGAGATGGGAGTGTTGTGTGCAGAGTCCTGGCCTCAGCAACAGCTGTCTCTAAGGGTAGATTCAGGCTGAGAGACACTGGGTAAATAACATGCTCACCACTCCACTGTATGTGTTATGTCTAGGGTCTTTCCTTTTTCATGTGTACCTACTTTAAACGGAACTCCACAAATGTCCTTGTACACATTTTCTTCAGAATAAGTTTCTGGAAGTAGAAGTATAGAGTCAAAGGAAATGTGTATATTTAAAGCTTTTGGTCTGGGCTGATGAAATTGCTGGAGGAATAGATTTTGAAAAGAAAGGAGTACCTCCTACCGTATATTCCTGGAAACCACAACAGAGAGCAGACAGCAGTATCTTCTACACTGGATTGCTGTTTCCTGGGAACTACGTCCTGCCCAAGGAGTGAGAACCAGGGGATTGTAGATCCAGAAAGAGAGCGATGCCCTTAAACTTCGGCATCATTTATACCACTTAGTATTAGCATATGGGTTGTATAGAAGAGATAGAAGTATCAATTGCCCATTGACTACAGAACTCACAGCAAATTACACAGTACATAATTAGAGCAGATACAGATATAATTTCTATTGCATGTATCATGCATGTAATTTACCTCCAAATGAAATCTCCTTACTATTTATTACCTGTCAAATTAACCATGGATCTGTTTGCTTCATTGGCTTTACAAGGGCTAGGAGGAGGAAGAAGAGGAAGAGAAAGAGGAAGAGGAGGAGGAGGAGAAGAAGGAGGAGAGAGAGAGAGAGAGAGAGAGAGAGAGAGAGAGAGAGAGAGAAAGGGGATGGGGTTAGGAAGCAGGGACTATAGAGAGGAAGATGAATGTGAATTGAGGCAGATGGAGGAAGTGGTCGCCACCTGGTTCACTGGGAGCTCCAGAGGAAAGTGGGAGACACAACATGCAGGAAGACATGAACTGCGTGGATGAAGGCCTGAGTATCCATGGGCACTGCTGCAGAAAGCCCTCCTCTACCTCACAAGCTAGCTAAGAACAGGTATACATGGCCCAGCCACTTTAACTCATGTCTGCTCAGCTCTGTTGAGAGCATGAATCCTTAATCACATGACTGCAATCATGAGACTCCCTACCAGCAAATAATCAAGAGGCCAGAGCCCCTGTCCACTAGGCCAGGTATCCTTCTCCAGGACCTTGGATTAGGTCCTGCAGAAGGACACTGACCTTGGCTGGGTGGTGTGGAAAATGCAAGGTTGAAATCTAGGCCTTAAAGAATACTCTTAAAGATCCCTCCAGCTCTTGACAGCTTTTGAAATATGCATCCAGGGCAGCTGTGAGAATGAATCCAAAACTGTCTCCAGCCTGGCTGCTCTCTCTCTCTCTCTCTCTCTCTCTCTCTCTCTCTCTCTCTCTCTCCCTCTCTCTCTCTCTCTCTCTCTCTATATATATATATATATATAGCCTCCTGGATGTCCCACAGTCACCTCGATATCTTTCTGTCACTAGGCCGTACCTCCCTTGAGAACAGAAATGCTGTCAACTCTGCACTCCATGACATACGCAGAGGGCCGACAAGCGCGTGGCATACTGATCAGGTGAAGGAATGGAGTTGTAAACGAAACCTTTCCACTTGCAAGCATTTCTGTCTCTGAGCTGCCTTGTTTGTCACTGATGTCACCATCATCATTGTCCCATGGGTCCTCCACTTTCCTCCTTGTCATACCCAACTGTTCAACAAACCCATGAGGGTCTTTCCTTTTCATTTCCCCAGCCATGTGTCCTCCATCCATTCTCTCCTCTTCACACTGCAGAACTCTAGTTTACTCCTCTTTCTGCACTCAGTGCCAGGTTTCTACTTTTTAATATCTCCATGGTTCCTTATTACCTTTGACATAAAATCCATAATTTTTCACTGGCCTTTAAGGTCCAGCACTGGCCTCTACCATTGATCTGCTTCTCTTCTATCTCTCATTGTTACCAACCTGATTTTCTCTTTATTCTGCAAACTAATACCTGTTTACCTGTCCTCAGATCTGGGCTCAGCTTTTTGTCTGTAATCTTCTTTTTTCATTAGCCAGTCTGTGTTTGGTCATCTCTCCTTCTACTCAACTCAATCAGATTAAGCCACATCTGAGAGCCACTTTGTACTGGTGCAGGGTGGTGGGTGTTGGTGATGAAGCACTGGCTTGGGTCACATTTATTGATAGTTAAAGTCATGCAAAGGTCATAAGGTTAGCTATTACTTATTGGCTATCTTCCATGTTTCTGGTATTCTTCTAGGTGTCTGACATGCTTTCTTTCCATCTTACCCAATAAACTCATGATGTAGTATTCAAATAAGAACACAGCATGAAAGAATTTTCCACAGCTATTCCCATTGTCAGGCAAGACTTAGCTTGGTAGATGGAGTAAAGTTATGCATGACATACAAGAAAACAGGAACTTGGGGGCCTATATATGACAGTAGAGTTGCCTTGGGGATATCGGGTCTCTAGAGAAAGAGAAGAAGGAACGGACAGATGTAGGGGAAATATACCCTCCATTGTTGTCAAATTATTTCTCTCCTGAAGGAAGATGAGGTAAATCTGAAACTTCAAATGGTGCTATAGTTCTACCTACCCATAAGAAACTTGAGTTGCTTTGAAATGTCAGTGTGGATTCTTGTGTGAGGTGTGTCTCAGGTGGAGCCTGGGATTCTGAATTTCTAACAAGCTCCGAGATGATGGCAATGTTACTGGGTTACATACAGGGAGTGGCAAAAATCTAGGAAGGTTCAATCTATAGCAGTCTGTGACTAGAATCTGCAGTGATCAGTGGCTGGAACCAGGATATTGGGAAATTGAGACAGTCTATAACTATAGAACTGACCAAACTTTCGAGTTGGATCATCACTGTGTCTGTCCTCCCACTCCATAGTCATGAGCCACAGTAAAAAGACCACGGAAGCATGAAGGAGACGAAAGAGATTGCCTCAGAGATGTGTAGAGGGGACAGTGCAGAACATGGTGGGGGGACTCCTGAACCCTCAGAGTTGGTTAGCTCTTAAAGATTTGTTGTATCTCCTGAGAGATCTTTGGATAAGAGAATCCATTTTCCTTTTCAGTATAGATCATCTCTCCTTTTTCTCTCACTTTCCCCCTCTACCATCTCAGATATTTTCCTAGTGAAGAGCTGTATGGTCAGTGCCACATGAGGGGTCTTATTCACAGGGTTTGATGGTCAAACTTTATGGTTTGGGAGGAATGCATATATTGTGTTTTGGCTACACACAGCCATCGAGAATAAAGACTCAACCTCCTAAGAAGCTGAATGTGGTCATGTGCTAAGTTGTGGCTAGCAAGGATAAGGGGTTATGTTTCCTCTGCACTTTTGTCAGGTTTTACTCCTTCATCCTGCAGGCTGGAAGGAGGATGTGACGTTCAAGCAGCCATTTTGTGCCATGAGGCAGTAGGAGTCTCTGTCTTATCTGAATCACTGTTGTTTTTTTCTTTTTCTGAACAGCTGAACTCAATCTTAACACAAAAGCCAAGGGCATATTCTTCCTCCAAAGCTGTGTTTCTTAAACCTAGCTGCATTTCAGAACTCTTGAACCTCCTTTTGGAGCAATGCTTCCTCTGTGATAGGGACTTGGATTTACACTTCACAGAGGGAGAAAGTGATATAGAGATATGACCCAGTTGGTGAGTGATGGAGCCTGGACTTGACTCTGGTTCATTGGATATGGTGGTAGAGACATCCTGGGAAAGTCATCTATAGTCCAGTGGGATCTTCAGCCTGTTCCTTGGTAGGGGAAAAGTGAGAAATTGTAGGTACAGATCTTTGTAGGAGTGTGAGAGGGTGAAGATAGAGTATAGGGCTGACCTTGGACCCAGGAGGAATTTTTCCCTCTGAGATGGAGATAAGGTATTATATTTTCTTCAAAATCAGGCTGGGTCTTCTATTAAATTTTGCTCCAAAAGATACAATAGGGCTTACTTTCAGGGGATGTCTTATTTTTTCATGTACAACAATCTACATTTGTTCATATACAAAAATCTATTCATATTCACATGCAGTCATGTCATCCTCTGGAGCATTGTCTTAACTCTCCAAACCCCGAATTCCAGCCTGAATTTCTTGGTACTCCATTTCCTGTAGAACCATTGGCCCTATCTCTCATGTCTAGCAATAGAGCTCTCCTTAAACGAGCACTTCTTGTCCATGTAGCCTGAATACAGTGCCCTGGCAACACAGCTGTCAGTGATTTTATTCCATGGATTCTTCACCCAAGTCATGACCTCTTGTGGGCCGGGCTTCG
>PVJX010026751.1:0-18315 GCA_004027295.1 Dolichotis patagonum
TTCTTCTTCTTCTTCTTCTTCTTCTTCTTCTTCTTCTTCTTCTTCTTCTTCTTCTTCTTCTTCTTCTTCTTCATATAGTTGTCTAGTTTGCTCTTCCACTTATCACAGTTGTGGATTTGCTTGCTTATTATATACCCTAGCTCATATTAACTCTGTCACTATTTTGCCAAAGTAGTGTTACAGTATAAAGGTACAAATTATATCTCTTCCTTAAAACAACCTAAGGAAAAGCTGTGATAAGACAATCTTAAGGAGCTTGGCTAAAGCCCACTCTAGGCTCAATGACAACTCTAATGTTACTGTTTCTAGTTGGGTCTTTTCTCAAAAGATCACACATAACATAGCCAGCAAAGGCTCTGGATTAAGGTAACATACCCAGCTAGGAAAATTAAAAGGAGTAAATGTAACAGAAAATCACCCCACAGTCAGTGTACTTCTGTTTCTTAGTTGCCCAGGTAGTAGTTCCTGGTCCAGTTCCAAGTGCTTCTGGTCTTTTAGAAATGGCTGGTCACCATGATGCACAGTTTGTCACTATGTATAAATCACGTATAAAGCATGTTGTATAAACCAATCCCTGATTGACAAGCTATTCTACCTTTGTACTTCCTGCTTGCTTATCCAATATAATCCCTAAACCTCCCAAGATCAGGGCCAGGTATTTTGCAAATGATCTTCATCAGTGCCCATCAATATAAAATAAATCTCCCTCCGAATCTTGGGTGTCATTTCAGTGCTTCTGCCTTCCATTCTAATGGTGTACAAACTTGATGATTTTCTGTATTCTGTTTGCCAGTATCATATTGAGGATTTTTGCATCTATGTTCATTAGGGAGATTGGCCTGTAGTTCTCTTTCTTAGTAGGCTCTTTCTCTGATTTTCATATCAGGATAATTCTTGCTCCCAGGAATGAATTAGGGAGTATTGTCTCTCTTTCAATTTCATTAAGAATTTGAAAAGTGGTGGTGTTAAGTCTTCTCTAAATTTCTTGTAGAATTCAGTAGTGAATCTGTCAGGGTTTGGGCTTCTATTTGTTGGTGGATTTTTAAAGAATTATATCTTCAATTTTTTTGACTGATGTTGGTTTATCTAGAATTTGTATATCTTTTTGATTTAGCTTTGGTAATTCATAGGTGTCTAGGAACCTGTCCATTTCTTCTGCATTTTCTATCTTATTAGAATAGAGGTTCTCAATGTAGGTATAGATGTTTGTCTGGATTTCTGCAAGAATCTGTTATGATTTACCTTTTAATTCCCCAATTGTGTGGATTGAGTCTTTTCTTTCATTTTTTTGCTAAGGTTGTGCAACACTTGGTTGATTTACTTAACCTTTCAAAGAATAAATTCTTCAATTCATTGATTCTTTGTATCATTTTCTTAGTCACCATTGCATTAAATTTTTCTCTGATCTTTATAATTTACTCTCTCAGATGAGCTTTGGGCTTGACCTGCTCTTCTTTTTCTAGCAACCTGAGGTTCAACATTTAATTGTTAATTTGAGCTCATTCTGTTTTCCTGATTTGAATATTAACTGCTGAATATTTGCTTCATATGGCTGCTTTCATTTTGTCTTAAAAGTTCCAGTGCATTTTATTGGCATTTGCACTTAATTATAGAAACTTTCTAATTTTTAAAAATTTCATTTGTGAATCACTGGTTGTTTAGTAGGGCATTATTTAATTTCCATGTGTTTATGAAGTTCTCATGGTTCTATCTGTGATCACTTTCAAATTTCAATGCACTATGGTCTGATAATGCACATGGGATAATTTTAATTCCTTTGTATTTACTTAAGCATGTTCTATGAGCTAGTATGTGGTCTAGTTTGGTGAACATATCATGTACAGTTGAGAAGAATGCATATTCTCATGTTATAGGCTGGAACACTCTGTATACATCTGTTCAAATCTTTAGTACAACTCTAATATTCCATTTTTGTCTAGTTGATGTATCCATTTGTGACAGTGGGTTATTGAGACTTCCAATACAATTGTATTAGTGTTTGACTTTTCATGTACATCTATATTTGTTTTATATAGTTGAGTGCATTAGTATTTGTTTTATATATATTTATGATTGTTATTTCTTCCCCTTGGATTGTTCCCTTTACAATGATATATTGATCCTCTTTATCTCTCTTGATCAGTCTTGGCTTAAAATTCCATTTGCATGGAAAGAGAATACATACCTCTGCTTTTTTCTTGAGTCCCTGTCCCATGGAGTATTGTTTTCCATTCTTTGACTTTGTCTATGAATTTCTTCTTGAATTAAATGTGTTTCTTGTATGCAGCATATTGTTGGATCTTGTTTCTTAATCCATTCTGCCAGTCTGTGTCTTTTGATTGGTGAATTGAGACCATTAACATTGATGATTATAACTGATATGTATTGACTTATTTTCAGGTTATTTTTCTTTCCCCCTCCTTCTGTTTAATCGTTTGCCCTACTTAGTGGATTCCTTCTGTTGAAGTTCATGGAGTTGTAGTCCTTATTATTTCTTTCTAGAATGTCCTTCAAAACATTTGGAGTGCTGGTTTAATGTCTGTGAATTTCCTCAGGTGTACTTTTTCATGGAAATACCTTATTTCTCCATCAGTTTTGAAAAATAGTTTTGCAGAGTACATCAGTCTGGGTTGGAGGATGTTTTCTTTTATTGGTTGAAATACTTCAGTCCAAGGTTTCCCTGACTTGAGGGCTTCTGTTGAGAAGTGAGCTGTGATTCTGATTTGGCTTTCCTTTATAGGTGATTTCTTTTTTTTCTCTAACAGCTTTTTACTTCAGTTCTCATGTTAAATTTCTGGAATCTTGTCTATTATATGCTTTACTGAAGATTTCTTTTGATCATGGCTAACTGGAGTTCTATACACTTCACTTCTCTGTACATCAAATTCTTTTCCCCTGCTGGGGAAGTTTTCTGTCATGATGTCTGTAAATGGTTTATATATTTCATTTGTGCTTTCTCCTGATTTTTCATTGACTCCAATAAATCTTATGTTCTTCACATCATCTATCAGCTACTGGATTGATTTCTCATACTCCTGTGCTATTTTAAAGAAATGTTTCTTTTCATTATTTTTGACCACAAACTTGTCTTCTATTTCTGAGATTCCATCCTCACATTATTCTGCTGGACATTTTAGTGTCTTGGAAATCTACGTGAATATGTTTTTTGGATATTATTTTTTTCTTATGTTGGGCATTTGTTTTTTTTTTAACATTTTCCTAAGTTCTTGTATTTTTTAATCTGTATCCATTTTAGAGCCTCTAACCATGTTTTTGCTGTTCACCATCTGTCTGTAATTATCTGATGAAATATTTCTGATTTTATTCTTTCTGGGGCCTAATTCATTTGCTTTGTTGTTACCACTTCAGAAAAGCCATGTGGGTGCCTTTCATATTATCCCATCTCATAGCCCATGATTTTGCATTTGGTGACCTGGAAAACTGGAGTTGCATCATAAATGTCTTCTCATTTTCTATTTTTTTAGTTAAATTTCTAGGTTTCTCATTGTAAATTATAAATGTGGTGTAGCTTTATTGCTTGTATTTTGAACCCTTAGGAAATATCAACTTGTAAGAGATGTCTTCCAAGTGTGGTTGGCTTTTGGATTTTGAGTGTGATCAAGATCCTAGCTCTCCAGTTCATTGAAGATGGGAACTTTCTGCCTGGTTGGCTCAGCTCCTGGTTGTTTGGAACTCACTGATAGTAGTTTCTATGAACATTAAGCAATCTCAATCTTCTATTCCAGGAAGAACAGTTGGTTAGAACCATTATGTCACTTTGGCTCAAGTGGTACAGTCTGTGATGACAACAGCATCAAATACAGCCTAGGAAATGACAAACTGAGGAAACCATTAATTTTCCAGCTTTAACCATATGACTAGATTTGTGGTTATATAACAAAATAAAAAACAAACTTGAAAGTTGAATGTAGTAAATAACCCTCAATATTCCAATTTTACCCTCAGGAGGAGAAAGTTTAAAAGAGGTTAGGATGAAGATAGAAAAATGGAAAAAGAGGAACAGATTAGAAGTAAGCCTGGAGGACAAGGAAGAACATGTAATCTTTGGGAAACTAGTACAACAGACAATAGGGAAAGAGAAAAGGATGAAATAAAAGGAATAACAGAACAATAACCACATAAAAAAGTTAGAGGACATTCATACTCATATAAAAGCAAGATCAAACATTGAAGGAATCACACACACAGTAAAAAAGAATATTTTGGGAAAATTTATGACACAATCATTGGTAAACAAATTGCACAGGTATAACACAAAGATAGTCTTTGTTTTGCCTCATTTTAGCTAGGCATGCCACTTGAATGATTAATTGGCAGGGAACACATATTTCCATTTATAATTGCATTTGTGAGTACAGACCTAATATTGGCAGATATTTTTATTCTTAAAAAAATACCAAGAATGCAAATTTTTGTGTGACATTCTCTAAGTTTTCAAGTGTTAAGAATAAATTGAAGTTATTTAAAAAATGGGTAGGTCAGACAAAATATATTTCTGAATTAGATGTGCCAGTGCCTTGATTTAGAGGGGCCATCAATATGTAACTATTCTTGTTTATTTGATGGTGACAGGATCTCACTGTTGCCCAGGCTAACCTTGAACTCTTGTGCTCAAGTTATCTTCCTACCTCAAATTCCTGGTTAGCTAAGAAATAGAGGCATGCCACTGTACCTGGCTATAATCTGTTTTAAGGATAACATAGTGGTATGTATTAATGAGACCAACTTTGATCTTCGTTCTGATTAAGTCTTATCAGAACTGCTGAGATTTGTCAAACTGATCTTGTTATTGGCTGCTGTTCATCTTGTTAAAAAGCTATTTTGAGAAGTCAAGCATGGGGTTTGGAAACCTGCCGAAATATTTCAATTGTTTTGAATATTAGGGAAATCACTCAGAGAAGGCTGAGTTCCAGCCTTCTCTGTGACACGAGGAGTAATGACATATTCTCCTTGGTGTTGTTCTGAGGCCTAAAAATTTTTGTGAAATTTATGTGCATCAGTGAGGGGAAAATGATAGTACGAGTGGGAGTTTTTTACAACTACATGGAGTTCATAAATGGGAACATATGATTAAGGCACAAATCTTAGTTTTCCTCATTTACTCTGACAATTTGAAATTGCAAGCAGAAATAGAATTAAGTTTTCATTCAATATCATAGTCTAGCATGATTTTGGAATGTTTCATTTGCATGTGTGGCAAGTCAATAAGCCACCCAGTTTCATTACCTGGATAATGAAGTAATGATACATTAAAATGAGGATGGTAACACATAGCCATAAGGGAATTGTAAGATAAAACTCTTGTTGTAGGCATTTGTATAATTATCTGATTTAGTATTTGTTTTTGTATTTCATTTTGATTTTATCTATCTACCTATGTATCTTCCTATATATCTATCTAATCATTGTCAACACCATCAACATTATGTCTGTCACCATTTATTTCATTTTGTTGGGATAAATTTCAGATAGTATAGAATTGACCACTTTAAAGTGTACAATTCAGTGGTCTTTAGCATAGTAAGAATGTTGTGCACTCATTACCTATACTGAGTTCTGCAAGATTTTTATTTTTCCATAAGGAAACTCTGGGCACATTAAATGGTCACTGTCCCTTTACATCTTCTTATGTCCTGATAATTGCTAACTGTTTTCAGTGTGTATGAATGGTTGTCTATCTGGATATTTTTATCCATAACAGAGTTATACAATATGTGACCTGCTGTTTCTGGCTTCTTTCAGTTAGTATAATGCTTCAAATTTCCTCCATCTTGCATTATGTATTACCACTTAATTATTTTTTAAACTGATTAATATTTATTTTATGACTGTACCACATTTTACTATATATCATCTGTTGTTGGATGTTTGGGTTGTTTAGATCTTTTGGGTCTTAGGAGCAGTGTGCTATGAAATCTATGTACAGGTTTTTGTTTGTATTTATAGCTAGGAATGGAATTCCAAGTTAACATGATAATACTATAACTTTCTGTGGAATTGCCAAATCCTCTGTCACCATGAATAATTCATTGCTATCTGCAAAGTACAGGGATTCCAGTTTCTCCATATTCTCACCAATTCTTATCAATTGTTCTTGCCATTCTTATGGGTAGAATGTGGTATTTCATTGAAAGTTTGATTTGTCTTTTCATAATAACTGTGCCCAATGTAAAGATTGTGCTCATCTTTGTGTGTGCCTATTGACCACCTGTATATTTTATTTGAGGAAATATTTCTTAATGACATTCAACATTAAAAATTTTGGTTGAGTTTTATGGATTCCTTACATATCAGATGTGTTAATATTTATCAGATATATGATTTGTAAATATGTTCTTCCTGTGCTGTGTTATCTTTTTATTTTCTTGATAGTGTCCTGTGAAGTACAAATACTAAAATTTTGATGAAATTCAATTTATATGATTTTTCTTTGGTTCACTTTGCTCTTTGTGTCACAGGTAAGAAACCATCACCAAATCTCAAGTCCTGAAGCTTTACCTTGATCTCATATTTAGGTCTCTGATGCATTTTGAGTTAACTTTGTTTTATTTAATTATTTTTTTATCTTAAAGAGAATAAAACAAAAGAGGGCAGAACAGAGCAGATAGAACAACATAGGCAACACAGTACTTTATAATAAGACAATCAAACATTAACAGGAGCTATCACATATCTCTTTCTCTGTTACAGTTGAGCATAGTTACAAATACAATAATATCAAAAATAACAAAATAGTATAAAACCATTCAAAGAATGAAAGGATTACAGGGCATTCTGAACTAAATAACAGAGAATGATCAATGGCTACTATAATATCTCATTCTCAATAAAAATTTTTGTTTATACTATCACATATATTAAAATCACAATAAGACACAACATGATAGAACTGATGGTAATAGAAGAATAGAAGCATGGTAGGACTTATAAGCAAGATGATATTAAATCAGCAATAGCTGTCATAATGTTTTGTTTTCTTCAAAACAGCTGTTCATACCATCATGCAAAATAAAGTCAAACAAAACAGAATAAAGCCATTCCAACTGATGAATGAAAACATTGAAAGGCTTCTAATCAATGAAATGGGAAATCATGATTACCATAAAATCTTATATACTCTTATCAACTTTCATACTAGGGAGACTATATGGTATTTACACATGTGAGTTTGGTTAATTTCGCTTATGAGTGTGGTCTCAAGTCATGTCCATTTATTTATGAATATCTCAATGTGATCATTCTTTATAGCTGAGTAGTACTCCATTGTATAAAAATACCACAACTTTTTTATCCATTCCTCAGTTGGTGGGCACTTAGGTGTTTCCAAGATCCGGCTATTATAAATTGTGCTTCTATAAACATGGGTGCACATATATCACTGTCATATGATGTTTTCACACCTTCTGGGAATATGCCTAGAAGTGGAATAGCTGGGTCAAATGGGACCTCCAGACCCAGCTTTTAGAGGAATCTCCAGACTGACCTCCACAGTGGTTGCTCTAGATATAGCGTGATGTAGGGATCAGAGACTTTACCTGAGACTGAGATTAAGGCTGGCAAACTAATTAATCTTGAAGAAGAAATTTCAGAGACCATGGCATGCTTACTGCTGGGAGCTTTTAGTCATATTTATGTTGAGACTCAATAGCAAAGAACCTGACAGAATGATTTAAAGTATTTTGAGTTTGGCCAGTAAGGAAGTTCCAGTAATGTTCCAGCCTGCAAAGATTCAGCAGAGAAGAAATTGGTCATGAAAGTATTAGCAAGAAAAAGCCAAGTATTTCAGAAGACAATAGAAAATATGGCCTGAGGACATCACGAGAACCAGCAGGATTCCAACCTGTATAGCCTCAGTGTTGCAAAGGGAAAAGACTTTGCTTTGAGAAGAGAACCCCAGAACACTGTGTTCCAGAATGGTTGTGACTTACATGATTTGTTCCTTGGGGTTGGATTCAGAGTGCTCAGCAATCCAGGGATTTGATCCTGACAACCAAAAGCTAAAGAAATGTGGCTATTGTGCCAGTTGATGACTGAAGGTGCAGTGGAGAGCCCAGACTTTGGAGAAATGTGGATTGTCTGAGGAAAACTTCAAGGTGACAGCAGCACCTGCCCAAGAGAGAAGCCAGGGGAGCTAAAACTACCAGAAATGCCATAAAAATAGAGCCACCAAAGCCCTTTGGAGTTCACATCTTGCCACAGATTGTTTGGATGCTAGACATGGAACTACAAGGCTTAATATCTGCCCCACTGGATTTTGGACTTGCTTTGTTCCCATTTCTTTTTATTTACCTTTTTATACCTTTTGGAATGGAAATGTCTATCTTGTGCTGTTGAATTTTGAAAGTGTTTAACTTTCTTTTCATTTGTACAAGGGCTTGTAGCTAAGAGTTTGGTTTAAATCTCAGAGGAGTAGTATAGATGGCCTTGAAATATTAACAGAGAGAAACACAGGCAGAGTAGATCAGGAGATAGGGTCCATTGAGATGCTCTATATAGGGAGGCAGTGGGACCCAAAACAAGCAGTGCACCCTATGGGAGCGAAAGGGGAGGAATTGTCTAAAAAAGGGAGGCAGAGGATATTGTTAATTGGATAACAAGATTTAAAATTTACATTATTCTCATCACTCTGCTTGGAGGGATTACATGCTGTTCCAGTTTGTCTACTTATGCTAGACTTGAGGACATGGTCAGCTATCCCCAAAATAAGAGGACATATTATGGTAATCATCCCTAATTTCCTATCAACTTAATCTGAAGCCCTGTATAACTTATACTGTCTTATTATGACTGATATTATTTAAATCTGGGTTGTTAGAGTGCTACTTTATATTGACTGATTTTATTTAAATCTGTTATGATTGATAGCATCAAGTCTAAGAATATAGGCAGCTACACTGAAGATGACAAGATTCATTAAGATACCCACTCTGGTTTGATTATTACCTGCTCTTGAAGTCTTATAATGTCTCCAATGCTTTGTTTTTATTAATGTTGTTATAGACTGCTGAGACATCATGGTAACCATGGTAGATCACTTTGTATTGCGGTTATATATGACTTTTTTGCTTCATGTTTTTCTAGGAATTGTTTTGTTTTATCTTGCTTTGTTTTGTTTTTCCCTCTAATACAGAAATGATAGATATACATTTAGAGACTCATGCATGTGTAGAGCTTATAAACAGTTTACGAGAACCAACTATATAACGCATGTTGAAATGAACAACTACTTTGAAGAAAAAGAGACACTACAGTACCCAGTGCTGATTCCATAATGTCATGATGTAAAATCCAGCAAAACTATCACTCTTTGTTCAAAGTCATATTAGCTTGTTTTGTTTTGTTTAAGTTCAACACACATGAAGGTATGGACAGCTGTTTTGAGGAGAATGAGAGCCACTATTATAGCCATTCTTGGCTTGCCTATTGTCTGGCCTTGAAGACCTGACATGCCCTCCTCATCCTGCTCAGATCAATTTCATACTATGTTGTTTCATATGAATTCCCTTTATGTGACAATGTGGACAACTGTTTGGAACAAAAGAAGAGTCAATATGATAGAGAGAGGATATCGCCGATTGTCTAGTTTTGAAATTTATGTCTCTTACATTGCTGTCTTGTGGTTTGCTTTGTTCTGTTTTGTTGTGTTTAATTTTACCCTTTTGATATAATTGCATGTATATTTGAGTGGGTAAGATGGATGGCCATATTGCTGTTTTTGTCATATTGTGGAGCAGAACTGTTAACAGTTTCACTGTTTGAATGTCTACTTTGAATGGTTTAACTTTGTAATTTGAACAACTATTTCCTAGAAGTCAGTATGTAATTTGTCAAGTAATAATTTCTTAGGTTTTTGTTGTTGGTAATTGATCTATAGTATGTGATGCTAGGATTAAAGATGTGTGATTGCTAAATTAATCCACTGATTGGTTTGGCATCTGCCCTACTCCCAGTAGACTAGATAGAATGTAAAAAGGGCAGAAGGCTATTAGAGACCCTTGATTATTTTGCTCCCTTCTGCCTTCCATGAATTATTTCTCCTTTGTGATCCCTCTTTGTCATGTCATCCTGCCTTGGAGCCAGTTGATTCTGGATGGAAACGTCTACAAACTTTGAGCTAAATAACCCATTTTTTTCCTCTTAGCTCACTGGATATTTTGTCTTGACAATGAGAAAAGTAAATAAGACAAGTTTTATTAGATTTCTTGGAGCTTTTGATATAAGAAGAGATAATATCATTGTTTTGACTCTGGAGTAGAAGTGATGTGGAGGTAGAAAGTTTCTCTGAATACTGAAACTTTTTTTCTCAAACTGTAGTGTTAGAGAGTAAGCTTTAGGTACAGGAAGAAGACAGAAAAATCAAAGGGAGATATTACTTAGAGAAAAATGGGCTCTCAGCTTCCTGTAGGAAAGGATTCTCTGTCCAGAGTTAGTGACTTTCTAAGATCCTGCAATCAATTAGTGGCCAAACTCATAAAGGAATGTTAAGTCTACTGACACAATAAGTGAACAGTCTTTGCACTTCATAAGTTACTGTTGCATGGTGAGTAGCTTGGTTCCTTCTTAGATGTTCATGTGTTTTTCTAAAGACCAACCACCACATTCCTGAAATACAATGTCCTGTTTAGAAGAAAAATGCTTTCATGTAAATTTCTCTGGCGATTTCATTCTGGTCAGTGATTCAGTAGAAAGATGGCCAGAAAAAGGATGGTAAGGGTACCACAGTCTTTTCAGCTACGATATTCCTCATTTTTCACCCCTGAAGAAATATGCCTTAAATCTGTTTCATATCTGTTGTGCCTACATATGATTGAATGTCTGAGAATTGACAAGACTGTGGGGCTTTATGGCCAGAAGACTGCATTGACGATTCTTCCCTCTAGTGGCAGTATATGGATACGCAACTCATCAGCAGAGTACCAAGTTTGCAGCCTAAAAGAAGCAGCCTCAGCACAAATAAGAAGTCATATCAAATAAAATAATAATAATAATAATAATAATAATTATTATTATTGGTATAATAATTGTTTTCAGAAATGTCTTGGACTTTAATTTATTAATAATGTGTCCCATAGTTATGGTTTCAATTTTGTCGCCCAGTTAAAAGTCTTTCTACCAATATCTCAAATGGTAAACTTACTTGGAAAATCATTCTACTGTAATTATTTAAGGCAATACAATACAAGAGTAGGTATCTCACAATTCATTATTCAGTATACTTATGAAAGAGGGCAATTTAAATATGGATACACATATGTGCATACATACAGAGAGACAGAGAGAGAGAGAGAGAGAGAGAGAGAGAAAGAAATAAAACTGAAATCAATGTGATGTGATGTATATACATACAAAGGAAAAATTGGCAACAAACCAACATAAACTGGGATAGAGTCATGAAATTGATATTTCACTTTCACTTTCATGCCCCTGCTCATTGAATAGTGTTGAATTTCTAGCATCTGGATTCATGAGACACTTAATCTATGCTGTTTATCACTCAATTAATGGTATTTTGCTCTAACAGCTTTACTAAACTAATTCAGTCCATTGCTGTAACATTTGTTTTAAATGTAATGTTTTGTACTTCAGATCAGAGCATGTATTTGAGCTGGGAAATGTTTTATTGAAGGTAACACTGTAACACTGGAGATGAAGATCCTCCCAAGTTTTATTACCAACTGTTAAGAGACAAAAGTAACCCTGTCTAGCTGGTTTGCTAACCTTAATGATGGTATCATTGCTTGAGGCTCTTTATTTTATCTCCACCCTTCTCCTTTCTCACTGTTCTGTGCACTATACAGTATATTGTCCTTTGTGAAACACTTACTCATTGCTATTGCATAAATCGCCTTCAAGTGTTTTGGTGGAGGAATAGTTGCAAGCAAATAAAGTTTTCAAAATGACTGTTGTGTTCATTTATTTAGGTTCTCCAGTTGGGATGAGGACTGGCTAGCCATTCCTTAAAGAAGTAATAGTAATCCCATACCACTCATGAACCATTTTAACATAATGAAGGGGACAACCAAGTACTCTTTAGGGAATCTCTCCTGTCATCTTGAAAATGCTTCTGAAACTTATGATTAGCTACTGTGTTCCTATGGCAGCCTTTCTTTTCACATAGTAAGATGGTAAGACACTGTTCAAGAGACATATAGGAGCAAACAAAGAAAAACAATATAAATGAAGGGCTATGAGTGATACATGATCAGAGGATTTATAAAGATCATTTGATTTAAGATTGTTCAACCCACACATTACTTGAGGCATTTATACCCTCTGCAATATATCTGAGTGGCATATTAGAGATTTTTTCATTATGTATGTTAAATTTCTTATAGTCAATATTGCTGCTACCCCTATCCCATGCAAGAGACATAAAGGTTCTTTTCCCATTTGATTTGCAATCTGCCTCTTTAAAAGTGTTCCACCCAATCGTTTGTCTTTTCCTCGGGTCACCTGAAGGAAAAGTCTAGTTCTTTTCTTGAATGATGTTACTATTCCTTGAGGAAATGAGTCACTTCTCTCTGCCTCACTGTTCCCATAGTTCTGTCCATGTTAATGTTACTGTGCCATCATAAATTCTCATAAAATCTGAGTTCCACAGCTCCATCATCCTAGATAACTTCCTTTGGACTTTGTTTCAATTTTCTCTATTTAAAATATGGAAGAAGATGGCAATGTGGTGAAGAAAAATGGAAGTGTGAATATATATATATATATATATATATATATATATATATATATATAATCACAGACATTAATAAAATAATTTTAAAAAGCACAAAAAATACTGGCATTTCACTGAGCATACCTATACTCTTATCACTCTGGTAGGACGACATACAAAGATTATAAGTTCCAACCCAGCCTAGACTTGGTCACAAAATAGAAAAATGAAAAACAAAATCTGAGAATAGAAGGTTGTGATGGACCCGGGTTCAATTATCAGTTTATTTGAGGATCTATACCAATAAAAATGCAAGTGAAAAAAAGCCATTTTAAATGCTTAAATTGACAAATGTTTTGAAAATTAATACATTCAACCCTTCTTAAAAGTAGTTTTGTCTTAAGAGCATTGCACTAATATTGTTCTGACAAGATATCATGCCTATATCCTGTACTCTGAATAACTAATAGGAAGACAGCAATATACAATGTATCAACTACTGTAACTGTCCTACTAACCTGTTTTGAAATTCAGTTTGTTTCTTTATCTTTTTTCTCTTTAAGAGGAAAAAAAGACCATTAAAATATTATTATTCGATCCAGTAAGTTTTCTTATAGGGATCTATGCTGAAAAAGTCACAATCATGAAAACAGATTTTTGTGCAGCAATGTTTTGCAGTCTTATTTTATCTATAAACAATTTTAAAATAGTTTATTGATGCTTAAACATCATACAATAAACTGCATGCATTTAAGATGTTGTATTTGATAATTTTCTTTTAAAATGTTCCTTTGTGGATATAATTTTGGTTTATTTAATAGATTTTTCCCTAGCCCATAGTCACAAAAGATTTTCTCCTTGTATACTAGAATTTTTGGAGTTTCAAGTTTAACATTTAGGTTTGTGATCAATTTTGAGTTAATTTGTTGTAGGTATTTCAAAGTATGGATTAAAGTGAGCCTTAAAAATATATACTTTTTGTACATGGGCATTCAAGTATTCCAATAATTTTTGAAAACTATGTCCTTTCTCCACAGGTTTTCTTCACATCTTTGTTGATGATCAATTGAATATGTTTATTTATATATTCATATATATTCAGTTGAATATATATATCCCCAAAAGGGATATATATATATATTCCTTTTTGGACTTTTTGTTCTACTCAGTTGCCATCCCCCAGTGTTTTAGTTGAAACCAAAATATAACAGTTACAACCATTAATGTAAATGGCCTCAACTCACGAATCAAAAGAAACAGACTGGCAGAATGGATCAAGAAACAACATCCAACCATATGCTGTCTACAAGAAACGCATCTAACCCAAAAGGAAACTCATAGACTGAAAGTCAAAGGATGGAAAACAATACTTCATGTAACAGGAAACCAAAAAAAAAAAAATGCAGGAGTAGCCAACCTGTTTGCAGACAATGTGAATTTCAAACCAAGAATGATCCAAAGAGATAAAGAAGGTCATTACATACTAGTTAGGTGAAAACTTCAAGAGGAAGAGATAATAATCTTAAATATATATGCACCAAATTGCAGAGCACCCAGCTATATAAAGCAAATACTAACAGAAATGAAAAATCAAATAAGCAATAATACAATTATAACAGGAGACTTTAACACACCATTGATCCAAAGGGACAGATCAACTAGACAGAAAATCAGCAAAGACATAACAGAACTGAATCACACCTGTGAACAAATGGACTTGATAGACGTATCCAGAGTGTTCCATCCAACAATATCAGAATACTTCTTCTCAGCAGTACATGGGACATTCTCTAAAATAGACCATATACTAGCCCACAGAACATATTTAAGTAAATGCAAAAGTGTTGAAATTATCCCATGCATGTTATCAGATCATAGTGCTGTGAAACTTGAAATTAATGATAAAAGAAATTGTAAACAACCTGAAAACACATGGAAACTGAATAATACACTCTTGAGCAATCAGTGGGTCACAGAGGAAATTAAAGAAGAAATTAAACAATATCTACAAGTAAATGAAAATACAGACACAACTTACCAGATTATGTGGGATGCAATGAAAGCAGTCCTTAGAAGAAAATGTATTGCATTGAGTTCCCACATCAGGAAGACAGAACGAACACAAATAAACAACCTGATGCTACAACTCAAACATCTAGAAAAAGAAGAGCAAGCCAAGCCAAAAGCCAAAAGAAGGGAGGCAATTATAAAGATCAGAGCAGAAATTAATGCAATAGAGACTAAGAAAACAGTACAAAGGATCAATGAATCGAAGAGTTGGTTCTTTGAAAGAATAAATAAAATTGATAAGCCCCTGGCCATCCTTATTTAAAAAAGGAAAGAAAAACCTCAAATTCATGCAATAAGGAATGAAAAAGTTGAAATTACTACAGACTCAGTATTTTTCCAAAAGTATAATACGATACATATTAGTTGGGGAAAATTTGTAAAGACAATCATGGAGATAAAATAGGTCCAAAACCAGCTACCTAAGCATGAGTGTGATTAATATTTTGGCAGTCTTTAATTAGACATTGCTTTATTTATTTATTTATTTATTTATTTATTTATTTATTTAAGACTACTCTGTTGATTATGTCCAGGCTGTAAGTAGTGTGGACTCTGAAGATTGGTTTCTTTTGAGAAATGAATCAGTCTGAAGCCTATGTGACTCATAAGAGTGTTGTACATAGTGCATGGATTATGATCCACCCCTCTCCACCAAAATCACAGCAGAGACCAGGAATATAGGCTGTGAAGTTGTGGGGTTCTGATACGTGTTAACACAGCAGCCAAGGACAAGTGACTCTCCAAATTCCTTTGCCAGAATTGTAACTTATATTATTTGCAAAATGAGTCATTGACCAAGACCTTTTCTTGGTCTCTTCTGTTCTTGATTCAAGAATGTTTTGTTCTATCCTTTACAAGTCCTGCCTGCATTAGTGTCTTATCTCCAGAAACCACATGTGGCCTTGTCACCCAATTCTATAGTTGTACAACCAATAAATTGCATGGATCTGCCTGGCTTGGGGTCTTTGCTATCTCACCACTGACCAACCCAGGTCCCCGTTTTACTTTTACCTTGTCTCTTGAGTTTTTCTTTGCAGCCTTGTGTTGTAGCACCAAACAAGAGATTGAAGTCTTTGCCAACATCTCCAATTATTTATTTATTTATTATTTAATTTGTGCATGTTTGGAATAGATGATGCTTATGCTAATCTTAGGGAGTGGGCATATGTACTATACATATCTTGATTCTTTTTGTTCCCCTTTCCATCCTCACTGACCTACTTTCCTCCATCTCTAGACCACCTTTCCTCATTTTCATTATTATTATTGTTACATATAAAGATTACATTCATCATTTAGGGTAGTTGTTACATAGCTTAAATGTTTCTGTCTCCCCATCCATTGTGTTATTCCCTCCACCCACAGAAACTTAGTCCTGCTTCCATTTGGAAAAGCTCTATCTTCCCATTTCCTTTTATCAATCTCAATTTTGTTCCTTACTTGTACCATGTATTATTCAGATAAAAGAAACTGTATAATATTTATGTTTTTGTGACTGATTTATTTCACTTAACATTATGTTTTCAAGGGGTATCCATTTTTCTAAAAATGTTTGAGGTAGATGCTTATGGCAATCAATACTCATGTTGGAAATACAGAGAAGCCCAAATAAACAAACTATTGATGAACCTCAAGATACTTGAAAAAGAGCAAAAATCCAAACCCAAATAGGATTTAAAGAAGAAAACCATAAAGATCACAGTGGAACTTAATGCTAACAAATTGAAGATCTGGTTACTTGAAACTATAAATGAAAGAGATAAACAATTAGCCAACTTCACCAAAAGAAAGAGAAAAAGATTCACCTAATGTAATTGGAAGTGAGAAAGGTGAAATCACAATAGACATTGTTGAAATTTAGAAGATATTAGCTACTATGAAAAATTGTATTCCAACAAATGGAAAAATTTTGAAGAGGTTGTTTCTAAGATCTGGCTATTGCAAATTGTGCTGCTATAAACATGGGTGCACATATATCACTGTAGTATGATATTTTCAGTTCTTCTGGGAATATTCCGAGACGTGGAATAGCTGGGTCAAATGGGACTTCCAAACCCAGCTTTTTGAGGAATCTCCAGACTGACCTCCACAGTGGTTGCACCAGTCTACACTCTCACCAACAGTGCAGAAGAGTTCCTTTTTCCCCTCATCCTCTCCAGCATTTGTTGTTGATAGTTTTTTTTTAATTCTGGCCATTCTTTCTGGAGTGAGATGGAATCTCAGTGTGGTTTTATTTGCATTTCTCTCATGACTAATGATGATGAACATTTTTTCATGTATTTATTTGCCATTTGCATTTCTTCATGAGAACTTTGCATTCATTTCAGATGCCCATTTTTGGCTTGGGTCTTTGAATTTCGAGGGTCTGATTGGTTTTAATTCTTTATAACTTTTAGACAAAAGTCCTTTGTCTGAGGCGCTGTCCATGAAGATTTTTTCCCAATTTGTGGGTTTTCTTTTCACTCTGCTGGAAACCTCTTTGGACATGCAGAAACTCTTTAATAAGATGTGGTCCCAGTTATTGATTCTGATTTTTAAAAATTCTTTATAAGTTCTAGACAGATGTCCTTTCTCTGAGGGACAATCCATTAAGATTTTTTCCCAATTTGTGGGTTTTCTTTTCACTCTGCTGGAAATCTCTTTTGACATGCAGAAACTCTTTAATAAGATATGGTCCCACTTATTGATTCTGGGAAGTATTTCCCATGTGGTGTGATTCTTGTTCATCAATTCTCTACTTACCCCTATATCTTTGAGGTTTTTACATACTTTGCCTTCCAACAGATTTAGTGTTTCTGTTTTAATATTTACATCTTTGATCCATTTAGATTTTAGTTTAGTACATGGTGATAGGCATGGGTCTAATTTTAGTCTCTGCATATGCATAGCCAATTTTTCCAGCATCATTTTTTGAAGAGGCTGTCATTCTTCCAGCAAACATGTTTGGCCCCTTTATCAAAGATTAGGTGGTTGAATGAGTTTGTGGTTGTGATTGTAGCTTCCAATCTGTTCCATTGATCTTCAGGTCTGTTTTTATCCCAATACCATTTTGATTTTATTACTGTAGCTTTGTAGTATAATTTCAAGTCAGGGATTGTGATGCCTCCTGCCTTGCCTTTGCTGCTTAGAACTGGTCTTGCTATTCTAGATCTCTTCTGGTTCCAGATGAATTTTAGGAGTGATTTCTCTAGATCTATGAGGTATGTTAGTGGTATTTTGATTAGGATTGCATTGAATCTGTATAGTAATTTGGGACAATGGCCATTTTCACAATGTTTGTTCTTCCTATCCATGAACAGGGGATGTCTTTCCATTTTCTGAGGTCCTCTTCAATTTCCTTTTTCAGGGTATTATAATTTTTACTGTATAGCTCTTTTACTTCTTTCATGAGATTAATTCCTAAGTATTTCATTTTTTTGGATGCTAGTGTAAAGGGTGTAGTTTCTCTTATTGCTCTCTCAGTACTTTTGTTGTTAGCATATAGAAATGTTATTGATTTTTGAGTATTGACTTTGTATCCGGCTACCTTGCTGAATTTATTTATTATATCTAGGAGTCTA
>PVJX010026752.1:0-25512 GCA_004027295.1 Dolichotis patagonum
GGCCTGGCCCAGGTCCTCATCGGCACCAAGCACCATGACCACTACTAAGGCTTACAAAATATTCTGCTACCACTCCACAGCTTAAATATTAACAGGCACGTACAGCTGCTGCAAAAAGAGCCTGGAGCCCGTAATGCGCCTTGGAGCAAGCCTCGGCTGGATTCTGTAATTAGTTCTTACGCAACGCCAGGCCCCAGTCACAGCTTTCTGAAGATTACACACTTCCAGCCCCCGTGCCAGGGTTGCATAAGTCTTTTCATAGCACAACCATTAGTCAGTAAGAAGCCGAACAAAGGGCCATTCGGACCAAGGTGGCGCCCTGACATGGCAGGGGTTTGCTTTCCGAACGGAGAGAGGACGCCAATGCTCCGCCTATGTGGAAGTTAGGAAGCAGCAGCGGAGGTCAGGAAGGGAAGACAGAGGGGCAGGGAAAAGGCGCAGAAGGCAGATCACATGGGGTTCGTTGCTGTGCTTGTGAGGTGGCTCTTCCCCTTGTCCTTTAGGCTGCCACCAGGCCAGCGTCCTCCTCAAGAAGCTCACTGCCTCTGCCAGGGGAAGGCTCCTCCTCCAAGGCCCTGAGCTTCCCAGGGGTCTGGCCCTGTCCCTGCTTTTCCCCTTTACCAAAATCCTTGTCCCGGAATCCACACATCGATTCCCTCATGCCCGAGGCTGTGAAGCCAGGGTTCTTAACCACCAACGACCTGACCACCTTCACTGAAACTCAAACCTAGACACAGAAATGCAGAAGCAGAGAAAGAGAACCAAGTCTGGTCCACCGCGTCCACAGACAGGGAAACTGAAGCCACAGATTCCATGGCAGGCATTTTCTGCAAACACGGCGGTGACCTCACAAAGACACCCAGCTTCCTGGGTGCCTGACTCCCTCACTGCCTCCAGAAAGCCTTTGTCTGCCCAGTGAATCAGCAGCCCCTGCCTGCAGCCTCGGCCCTACCTGGTGGCCCTGCCCCTGCTAGGCGCCGATCACCGTGGCAACACTGCAGCCTGCAGGTGAGTGGGAATAGCACAGCACACACCTGGGAGAGCCGCCACAGGCAGGCAGGCAGGGCAGCAGGCTCAGGGCCCAGCTCCGAGAGTCCCGGCATGCCAGGCGCAAGGACACTGTGCCAGGAGGGGATGACAGGAGAGGCCCAGCCGCAGTGTCAGGAGGCTGAGAGTTTTTACCTGTGCTTTCTAGAGGAAATGTGTGAGGATGGAGAGGAGGCCCTGGGTCACCTGTCCTCCTGCCCATAGGAGCTGCTGCTTCTCAGGCACGGTCCTGGGGCCAGCAGGAGCTACTCCACACTGACCAGGAAAAGCAGCCTCCACATTAAAGCCGTTTCCACGCACGAGTGTGGACGGCATCAGGAGGGTACTGCAGACGCTAGCATCCAGGTTTTAGCATGGCTGAAAATGTCTTTAAGAACACTGTGAAGCTGGGCATGGTGATGCACACCTGTAATCCTGGCACTCAGGAGGCTGAGGCAGGAGAATGCCTGTGAGTTCAAGACTAGCCTGGGCTGCACAGGGAGACATTGTCTCACAAAACAGAGAGATCCAGTGGATTCATCAGCTGTACCCCAAGAGTGCCAGTTAAGAGATCAACCTGGGGAAGGGCTCTAGGATCTTGGCAGATCCAAGAATTCTTTTTAAGAGACTTTTTTTTATCGGTACCAGGGATCAAACTCATGACCATGCACTTGCAAGGCAGGCACTTATGCCACTGAGCTAAATCCCCAGCCCCCAAGAATTCATTTTGCCCCACTTTTTGCAATAAATTGGATAGGAATATCTAGCTTTCTGCTTAAGTGTCACTATTTCCCGTGAGCCTTCACGAGCTATCCTATCCAACGTGGCGAAGATTCTCCAGCTCCATTATCCCCTCCCTGCTCCATCTTCCTCCTTGGCACCAGCATTACCAAGCATGCTGCACACATCCCCTGTCAGTCTTTGTTTAGTGCCGTGATCGCCACCGGAAGGACAGGGATTTCTTTCCATTTTTCTCACTATCTGTTCTCAAGCTGAGCCCTGCATAATACATGGTCACTGAATAGGTACAGAACGGAGATGGCAGCCCCATCTCCTGTGAAGATAAGAAGGCCAGAAGGGCAGGAAAGTAATAGATGACCGTGTCCACAATCAGAATTAAGCCGGTAGGGGACTCTAACAGGCTGAGGCCAGCATGACAGAACATAACAGGCTCCATAAATCAATCCCACACTCAGATTTCAGGAAAACAATTGCACAAGAGCAAGACGGGAATGATAACATGGCTCAACAACAGCACACGTGCAGCAGTGACAGGGTCCCTGCTGACTGCCAGCTCAGCCCGAGTCAAACAAAACCAGCCGTCACAAGGCATGAGGTTTGGGATCACCACTAATTAAAAATAATCACAGGTTTTAGTACTCCTGTGTGCTGTGTGCATTCCTTTTTCTAAATTCACTTCTTGGGCCCGGGATATAGCTCAGTGGCACAAACGCCTGCCTGGCAAGCGTGAGGTTCTGAGTTTGATTCCCAGTACCAATAAATAAACAAATTCACCTCTTTTAACATCCGTGTGCAACAGGTATGAGAGCAAAGCTCTGCACCGCATCCTGGCTGTGAGTGAAGAGGAGAGAGCACACAGTGGAACCCGTTCTGGAGCAAGAATGGAAAAATTCTTCACACAATCTGCAAGGAAAGTGGGTGGGGCAGAGCGGGAGGAGACTCAGCCAGCAGAGAAAGCAGATGCTAAGCTTCATTCGGATTTGGAGCCTTGCTGCCCGGGGTGATCCTTGGCCCTGAAAGTGGGCATCCCTGCAGGTGTGAGTCATGCAGAGTAGCAGGGCCAACCCCTGGCTCACGGAAACAGAACCTGCGGCCCTGGGGATTGAATCAGGGCCTTTGGACTGAGCCACAACCTTGGCCCTTACTTTTAATCTTTTATTTTTGAGACAGGGCCTTGCTGAGTCCTGGAGTTGTGCAGGCTTGGTTTGAGCTCATGATCCCTCCTGCCTCAGCCTCCGAGAGCATTGGGATAACGGGTGTGCTCCAACATGCTCAGCCCAAGAATCTGCTGTCCAGTAAGATTCCCAAGTGATTCCCTGGCACGTAAGTTTCACAAGTCCTTTTCCTTCTTTTGCGGTGAATTTTTACTGCGGTTATTACAGTTCAGATCTAGAATGTCCTCCCAAAATCTCATGCATTCCGAGGTGAGGCCTGGTCAGGAGAGGCTGCTCGCAGCTGGTGTGACCTGGAAGGGTATGTTCTTGTCCCAGCCCATCTCTGTCTGTCTGTCTGTCCCCCATTCCCCCTGGCCATGTCCTTCTGCCATTCCACTTCTTCTTTGCATTGACTCCTCTGAAATGAGCCAAGATAAACCTCTCCTCCTTGGAGTTGCCAGTGTCAGGTACATTGTCTCAGTGACAGGAAGGTGACAAATATGATGATACATCAAATAAAATTTACCATTTTATCCATTTTTAGAGTATAATTCAGTGACATTAAGTAGATAAACCATCTCGACCATCCATCTCCAGAACTTATGTAGATTTTAGCAGAGGTTTCGAACTACTTGAGTGACTAAATTTCTAAAACACTTTAAGTAGAGCTATATCTTTCTTATTTGTTCTTAAAGACACATCTCCTGCTTGTAGAGTTATTCATTTATTGTCTATTGAGTGTTCATTCCAATCCAGGCATAGCTTTAGGCACTGAGGGTTACACCGGATATCATGAAAGATGCAAAGTTTATGCCCTAGAGGGTTGACTGGCATCAATTACTCATGTTTGTTTTGGTTTTTGTTTCCAACTTTATTGAGTGAGGTAGAAGAGTAAATTAAAATGGTATAGACACAGTGGAAAACAGTAGGAAGGTTGCTCAAAAATTTTAAAATAGAACTAACTATATGACTGAGCAATCCCATTTCTGGGTATCTATCCAGCAAGTGAAGTTAGTGTGTCTAAGAGATAGCTGCTCTGCTGTGACAACTGCAGCACCAGTCACAATGATCCAGACACACACACAGCCGCAGTGTCCACCGCAGTGACGCACCGAAAGGAAACCTGTTACGGTACGCCCTGGAACACTCTTGAGCCTTGGAAAATCCTGGCATTCACCGCAATGGGGAAGAAGCCATTAGATGTGATGTAAGGTGAAGTCAGTCACACAATGTGCTGCATGACCCCACCTATTTGTGAGACCTAACAAAGTCAAATTCATAGAAACAATAGGATAACGATTAAAAGGAGCTGTGGGCCCAGGAAATGGAGAGATGTTGGTCGAAGCACACACATTTATGAATAAAATCTGGAATCTAAGGTACAGCATGAAGACTATAATTAGTAATTTTGTATCCTGTAAATTTGTTGGCAGTTGATTTTAAGTTCTTACCACACACTCACACACACACACACACATGCACACACACACACACACACACACACACATATGCACACACATGGAATTATGTGGGGGACAGATGGGTGAGCTAACCTGACTTGGGGAATCATTTCCTAGTTGCCACACATACATGAAAGTATCTATGTGTATTAAATATGTGTACCTTCAAGAGAAGCTGACTTAGAGAAAGAAGTTTAACCCCACCTGCCCACCCCACCTACACTGTGGGGAGGACAAGGCCACCCTTCCCTTCACCCCACTTTGCATAGGCACCTTCTTGCTCTAGAAGCTGGGTGCTTGCTGTGTCTAGCAGTGTTAGGTCCACACCCAAGGATGCCCAAAGATACACTTTTTCCAGAATCTTCTTGACCAACCCAGCAGTGTCCGTGACTGAGCTGGTGCCCAAGGCAGCTGACTGTGCCCAGCCTCACTCTGCGATAGTGAGGACACCAGTAGGGGGAGACCATGTGCTCTTCCTTGGTCACACAGTCCTGGTCAGGGCGCCTGCTATGGCTGACGCTCGCTGTAGCTACTGCCCATCCCAGCCTCAGCTGTGTCTGCTCCTCCAAGCACACACACAGGTGGGGGGAACCTCAAAATCACACTGCAGCTCACTGGCATTGAGCTGTAGCATGGCACCTTCCCCTGCCAGAGTGAGGGACCCGAGGGTGGCACCAGGTTGCATTGACACCAGGGAGCAAAGCCACCCACCCTGGAGCTGGGAACCTCCGAAGGTCACCTCCCTCCAGAACAGGGGAGGTCAGGTCTGCTTTCTGCCCTATCACCCTACACTGGCCTCATCTCTCCACCTTCTCCTTTGTGCTGCGGATGATACTCAGCTCATGAGCCCTAATCTACCAGGATCTGAGGAACAAATGCCAGCATGAATGAGGCCGCTGCCCTTGAGCCGTGCCTGCAGTTTGGGTGGCTTCTGTGTGGCCTTGCAGACATGGCCAGCAAGAGGTGGTCCCTGTGTGCACAGCTGGCTGCGGGGCTCAGAGGACACGCTAGTCTGGTGGCACCTCCTTCTGCACAGTTGCTGCAGCCTCGAACACCCTGCCCAGCAGTCTGTCTTGTCTCTTCCCACCCTCCCACATTTCAAGCCCTATTTTCATGTGGAGCAAGCAGGATGCAGAACAATGTGTCTGCTGGTACTGTTCTCAGGGAGACAGAAGGACCTTACAGTGTGGGGTGGGGCAGGCAGGAAGCAGCCCCAGAGCACACACGGGGCTGTGTCAACTCCAGGGATGTAGTGTGGGGACAGCAGTGGCAAGGACACTTTGTTTAGAATTTGGCACGGTGTGTAGGCATTACCTAACCAAAAACTCAAACTTACATTATAAATAAGTAAAAACATTTTCTGTCTCACCTATACACACAGTTTTACACTTTTTAAAACCAAAAGGCAGTGCTAGTACTAAAAAGTGGTCGCTCTGCTTCTCTGCAGTGGCCAAGGCTCTTGCACCTGTAGAATGGTCAAATCTGAGCACCTTTCCAAGATGATATTCAGTGTTCGTGTAATAAAGACACTTCCTGGTCTGTCTTTCTTCTTCAAAACAGAAAGCAGATCAAAGGGAGCCTGGTCTCCAGGATGGAATTATGTCCTTGCAATCTGTGTCCCCAAGCCTTCTCATCTGCAGGGCGCCCGGAGCTGTGCACTTTGAGGCACCATCTTCTCTGCTGCGAAGAGAAAAACCCATGCCAGTGAGGCGGATTATCCAAAAGAAAGTTCCAAGTACAACAGCAAAAAGCAGAACTGTCTGCTAGCAACGAATTTTGTGTATTCGTGTTAAACATTAAAACAGCAATCATAACTGGAGAGTTTCTAGTTTCCAGTCTGGCGTGGTGGGAGGCTTGGAACTCGTGGCTTGCATCCTCACAAGGAAAAAGCTGAACAAACTGAAAATCAACCGCTCTGCTCTTCTGCATTCCCTGGTAGGAACGTCAAATGGTACAGCACTGCGGAAGACACTTGGCAGTTTCTTTAAACACAGGTTTACCATGTGATTCAGCTGCTGCACTCATTTGTATTTGCCTGAATAAGTTAAAAATTCATGAGGTGTGACTGAAATCATAGTGAATGTTTAAACGTTAAAAAAAACCATACTACAGTAAGAACACGTTGTCACTAACCCCCTCAGATTACTCCTCTTTGTTTTTGTTGGTGTTGTGTTTTGTTTTTGTTGGTAGCATGGAGTGAACCCCCTTTGAACACACCCCACCCTTCTTGCCACCTTCTGAAGCAGCTCTGAAGTCCTCTTTCATGAGTGTCTTGCTGTGCTGTCCTGGTGACCTCCACATCTTGAGCTGACTCCAAACACTGAACTGTCACGGTCCTCGTGACTTGGGGAGAACCAGATGCCGCACAGTGAGAGATCTGGTGGGTGAGGCAGAGAAGGACACCCCGTAATGTTTTTATGAGGCCGTCTTTCTTTTAAATGACACTCAGTTGAAGTAATAGCCACATTTTTTAAATCACATTTTAGAAAGACAGGGACGAGGCCTTCCACAACTGCTCCACAAAGTTGCAAGAATGATGCCTGAATCCCACGTGTCGGAACTACTGGGGCACATTCTGATGGCGATTGATAGTAACATGACGTTTACTATAATGATTTTTTTATTTACACATTTACCAAAGTTTTCTATCATCCTTTGTATGTCCACATAAAAACCTGCATATGCATATTCACAGCAGTTTTATGCAAAATTGTCACAATTTGCTAAGGACCAAGATGTCCTTCAATAGACAGATAAGCAAACAGTGGTAGCTCTGTATCAGCAAATATTATTCAGCAGTGAAAAGAAATGAGTTATCAAGCCATGAAGACAATTTATGAAAGCTGAAATTCATATTTGTAAGTGAAAGAAGCCAATCTGAAAAGGCTACACAGTGCGTGATTCCAACTGCATGTCATCTTAAAAAGCCAAAGCTAGAGAGAGAAAAATGCAGCTGCTTCCAAGTCAGCAGGGAGAAAGCAAACCTGCGGGACTTCTCCAGCGCGAAACTACCCTGCCTGATAACAGCGGGTAAATCACTCTGCACTTGTCAACACATACAGCGCTCAGCACCCAGTGCACACTAAGATACCTTGGACAATGTTAGTAACAATACGTCAGCACAGCTCATCCAGGTAACAAGTGTGGCCCATTAATGCCAGATGTCGCCAGCAGATGGGATGGTGGCAGGGGGTAAAGGAGACATGGAAACACTCTTAATTATTTTATTTAGTATACTTTCCACTTAGTTATTCTATGTGTCCCAAACTGTCCAAAAAATACTCTCTTAGAAATAATGAGTCCTCTGAAAGTTAAAAATACAATTACCATGTGATGCTGAAATTCCACCTTTGACCATAGACTCACAAGAACTGAAAGCAAAACCTAAGAGACATTTGCTCACCCGAGTTCAGAGCAGCACCATTGGTGTTAGCCCACAAGTGTGGGCTACTGAAGCGTCTGCCGAGGGACGAATGGACACAGAGAGCAGGTGTGTGCATGTGTGTGAGAACATTCAGCCTGCTAAAGGGAGACGCAAGCACGCTACCACGTGGATGTACTCTGAGGACGTCACATGCTAAGGAGACAAACCAGGGGCAGAAGGGCAGCTGCACGGATCCCGCTCACGTGAGCTAGAGTAGTGAAGTTCACACAAAGGAAGGTAGAATGTGGTTCCCGGGGCTGTCCGGTGAGGGCCCTGCTGAGCTGTACTGAAACAAAGGAGCTCTGCGGGCAGCGACGGTGTGAAGTGAGTGCACTAAACACGGTTAAGCTGTGAAACAGCTAATATGGTAGCTTTTATGCTTTGTGCATTTTACCGTGCTTAACTACTTGAAAAATAAGAGGCTAAGTAGATACTTGGCGTAAATTTGTGTCTGCAAAATTATGGAAAGAAAACCCCAGAGCCGGCAATGTAGTTACTATAGGCAGGACGGTCGGGGCACCGCATGGGAGGGGTTTAGCGTGTGCCTTGAACTCCTGGCGTTGCTGACCGCACGCACGTCTCCATCTCCCAGTACACATGACAAGGGAGTGGAGTTTGCCAGCAGCCTGCGCGTCCCTTCCAGAGGGAGCAGCCAGATCGAGCTGGGCAGAGCTTTTGGTTTTCCACATTTGTCAAATTGTAAACAGAGACCCTACATTCACAGTTTAATTCTTTGACTTATGGCACTGTAAGTGAAACTTTCCCAAAATTTAGGGGGAGACTTGTTTTCTCCGAGACTCAAATGTGCACGTGAACGGAACAGAAGTGCTTGGCAAGCCTGCTGCGCCTGGTGTTGTGTTATACCGTAGGGGCAGGCTTTTGTGAGTTCACCCCCACCCTGCCTGGCCATGTCCTGTAACAACCTATCGAGGGTCATCTGTGAAGCACTGTGCAGGTCTTGCATGGACTGTCTATGTCACCACTGTTACCCACTGTCTTGGCACTGCCAGGACAAGACAGTGCCAAGACAGTGCCTTTTCCTTATGACAATGCCACTGGCTCACCAGAAGGTGAAATATTTTCAAGGGCTTGCTGCAGCTAGGGGCAGTTTTGCCCCAACTCTGCCATGAATCCAAAACCTGGGCGTTAAATTATTGCCCCTGTTGCCTCAGACCGCCTCGCAGGACAGGGGCAAAGTCAAGGCCACTGATGGGACAGCAATAGGGATGGGCGGGCTGCAGGCCTCCACCTTCCCACTGCTGTCTGCAAACCAACTACACAGCACTGGCCCAGAGAACTGGATGATTCAAGAGAGCAAATGAGCAGATAGCTCTGGAGAAACCGGTATAAACCCCCCTGTCATAGTTTACATCTAGATGGTCTCCAAAGCCTCACGCGCTCATAGGAAGGCAACTGGATCACGGGCTGTGGTACTCATCTGTGGATCAGTCCAAGGCTCAGTTCATGGCTGGCTTGCTGCAAGAAGGTGGGTCACTGGTGATATAGGGGAAAGGAACTCCCGACCTGTCTGATGTCCGGTATGAGTTCGTGTCCTCTAAAATCAAGAATGAATTCTTGGAATAATGGAGGTTAAGAGCAGAATATTATTTATTGAAAGAAAGAAAGCTTCTGTCTGAGAGACAGAAGGGGTCCTGAGTGGGTTGCTTAGGACCTCGCCTTTTCTAGAGATTTTTATAGAGCAAAATCACAAAGTGAGGCAGGTTCAAGGTGGGGGAAAGTGGGAACTCAAGAGGTAGGCATGAGGTGGGACAGAACTATGATCGATCAGTAAGATTACGAGTGTAATCACTTGGGTAAAATTGATTAAATCAGGATCACATGGGGAGGCAACTCACCGGCATGAATACAGAACAGGATCTTTGCTGGTGAGGGGTTGAGTTAGTGGCTCCTTTAGGCTCCCTCAAGGTGATGGACACCTATTTAGAATATCAATCCCTGATGTTTGTCCTTAGGGTGTGGTTGCTTTTGTTTTGTCTTTTGTCTTGAGATCTAGTCCACAGCAGGAGGTGTCTGTCTCCTCTAAGGTTAAAAGATATCTGATCTTCAGCCTGGCAGCCTCAAGGGCCCAGCCCTGTCTGACTGCCTATAATATCTCTATCCAACTCAGCTGCCTGTAACATTTGGTACTCATCTGTGGATTAGCCTGAAAGTGAGTTTATAGCTGATTTGCTGCAAGGAGGGGGTCACCAGGGGCAGGGCTACATGGTTGATGCTCCCCACTCTTCCTTCCTCTCTCTGCTTTTCATCCAGCTTCCTGAGAGCTGTTCTCTGCCAGGGCCCGCTGTCATACCACCCTGCCTTGCAGCCAGGCACCTGTGGACTGAACTGTCTACACACTGAGTCAAACAAAGTAACTCTTCCTGCCTTTAACTTGTTGGTATTGGGTATGGTGTCCCAGCAGTGAGTAAAGTAACTAAGACTCCCTCCAACATTCCTTTCACCTAAGAAACAAGCACCAGAAACCATCTGTGCCTTGCTTAGGGCTCCTCACACTATGAAACCAGGTTCCTATAACCCAACCATGTGATTGCAAGGTGTGCTCCTCACTGTTCTTCACCAATGTGGTTAGTAATTATTAATCACCAATTCCCACAGGAAGGGCATCACATTGGGTGAACCCATCCCACACTTTTCTACTGTAAATTTGTACTTTAGCATAATAGCCAGCTGTGCCTCGCAGTAGCGGTGCCTGGGGATACCAGAAGAAATCTTCGTGTTACTCACTTGGTACAATGAATGGCAAGGTATGGGCTCCTGTGCAAAAGTGTCAAACCTGGATTTTACCACATAATGTTCCATCTAACAGATTTTGCGTTTGCTTACCTGAGCATTACCGGGGGTAAAATACCCCCACACCATTTTTCTGTTAAGTGAACAGGTACTTTGCCAAAATGGAACGCAGGTGAGGCTCCCAGCAGCTGGGCGTGTGACAGCGAGAACTTCTCTGTGCATTTACCCATGAGGCAAAAGAATGCGACGTGTGTACAGGAGCTCCAAAGCAGCAACAGGTGTGCATTTAGGATTCGGTTTTTTTAAGTTTTCTTCTGGTATTTTTGGTGGAAGTAGCCCAGTTCACAACAATGGCACACGAAAAGCTAGATTTGCAAGTGTTTTTGAAGCCTAAAGTAAACAATCAGGTGACTCATGTACAGGTGACAACACTGGCTGTGTGAGCCACAGTTCCTGCAACAGTGAAATGGAGCAAGAATTGACCAATGCAAACAGAGCATGCAGATCGCCCTGATTCAGATGATAAAGAAAACAGTCATGTTAATACATATTTGACTAGTCAAAATGGTGCAAAATGCCACACAACCAAATGGAACAATCCAACGTTAGAACCACATGCGAAATATAGTGAGGATTTGGGCCAGGGTGAAGCCTATTGAGTGGAATGCCAGCACTCCCATTCAAAGCCGAAAACTATAACAGACAAAATGTCACAAGATGTTGTGAAATACACAAATGATGAAATGCAAGTAAAATGTTCTGCATGCACCAATAGCCATACTTAAAAATGTGTCTATTATGACACTTCACTGGCTGAACTGAAACCATTCATAGGTCTGTTGTACTTAGTAGAGCTTTCTCATGGTAACTGAAGGAATGTGAAGACTTACAGGTGTAGGCTTGAGGTTTGTTCAAAATTGCCTTAGATTTGTTGACAAACCACTCAACAAGAAAGAAAAAGAACTGATAATCTCGCTGCTATCTAGTCATGGTTTCAAAGTTTTGTTTCAGAAGGTCAAGCAATTTACTGCACTCTGTAGGACATAGATGGTCATTTTTTAAAACTAGTTTTGACCTTCAAGTTTGTTAAATCTGTGACAAACCATGCATGTGTGTCAATTTTAAACCTTTCCATTTCCTCCAAACATTTATAACACTGAAATAGTTATAATTAGATGAGAAAATAATACATTTTAAACGAATTTATACAGAGAAAGGAGGAGCAAGATCACAAATGCAAAATAGCAGATACATCCTTAGTTTGTTATCTATGTCCCATTGCTTTTGTTCCTTTAGACTAATGGTTCTCAAATGTAGCCAGCATCAGCACCAAGTGGAGAGCGTGTGAAAACACACACCCCGGGACCCCACGCCAGAGCTCCTGCATCGGTCAGCCTGGAGCCAGGACAGTTCTCAGGTAAGGCCAACTGTGCTGACCCAGATCTCACGCTGAGGAAGCTGTCACCTGAGAGAAACAGCTGAGTGATCAGTCAGTGGAGGGCAATTTTGATCAGATAGAAATAAACTAAATTCAAAATCACATTCAATCGCAGAAAGCATAGTCTAAGTGATAAAAATTACAAAATACCAATGTCACTGAGACAGAAGCATCTTGGGCCACATTTACAAAATCTCTGTCACAAAACACAGGCGCTCTCTGCACAGATACTCCTGTGATGGCTGGAATCTCATGAAGGGCAAAGTTTCGTGTTTTTATACATCAACTGTGTGAAATCTTCATGCTTTCTTCTGAGCCTGATGCTTGCTCCTCAGAGTAAACTCACGCACCAGAGTCTCAGCTCAGAACAAGCTCTTCCTTTTCCCACACCAAAACCCCAAACAACAAAAATAACTCAAAGCCTTAACGAGCGAAGTATTTAGGCAGACATACCTTCAAATACATACAGATGTTTTCAAAATGCTCATTATCATTTGCTGATAGGGAATGCACATCAGAACCACACTTTGCACCAATAGAATGACAAAAAAAGAAAAAAATGGACAATACCTAGTGCTGGTGAAGACCTGGATGAGTGGGAACCCTCCCGCCTTGCTGGTGGGAATGTAAAGTGGTGCAGCACTCTACAGAGCAGTGTGTATGATGCCTCATGATGACAGACCCAGTCAGGAGGTGGCCGAGCAGTTGCACACCCACACATGTACCCAAGACAGCTGGAAACACCTGTCCACACGACACCTTGCACATGAATGTTCTGAACAGCATAACTGATCATAGCCAAAAATAGAAACCATCCAAACACCTATCAACTGATATATCCACAAAATGAGATTTTATTTGGCCATAAAAAGGAAGTGCTGGCAAATACTAAAGTCTGGATGAGCTGCATACACTGTACTAACCGAAAGAAACCAGACATAGAACGGCCTATGTTGTCTGATTCCACATAGATGTAATGTTCACTATTGAAAGATCCATAGAGATAGAAAATAGATTAGTGACTTCCAGAGACCGAAGACAATGGGAGAACAACATGTAGTTGCTGTTAAGGTGAATATGATGCAGATTTAGTAATGATGGTCACACAGTTCTATGACTATAATAAAATCCACTGAAATGTACACTTTTAATGGCTGGATTTTGAAGAAGCAAATCCTCCCTGTGAACCAGCACCATGCATGGGCCACGGTTGCTGGGGTACAGCCAGACCCCAGCCTTTTCCTGGGAGTCAGCACTATTCATGGACTGTGGGGGAAGAGAACAAGAAGTCACCAAGAAGCAAGCCCTCCCTATCAATCAGTGCCAATGCATGGGTTGCTGGGGGGACAGCCAGACCCCAGGCCCTTCTGGCATGCAGGCTGGGAACCAAGAAGAGCCAACCTCCCTCCGCCCCACTCTATCCTGTAAGCAACTGGCTGATACCCAGAAACACAGGCTATGGTGATAGCTATTGAGGTGATGCTTGTGGAGTTCTGTGTTTCACTGACTGCAGGTCTAGTGCTGGTGGTCTGATCATCTATTCAGAGGACAATGGTACACAGTGTGGCATCTCTGGGAGATCTCCTTCTGAAGGTGGTGGCCATTGTTGATTCCCGATAATCTTGTTTTGAAGTCCTGTATCATTTTCATTGCTTTGTTGGGCTGGGTTCTATTCTGCTTTGTTTTGTTTGAATTTATTATGTCCGATGGCATGGGCAGCTATTTCAAAGATAGCAAGATATATTATGGAAGCGATTTTGCATTTATTATTATATTGTTTTGAAGTCCTTTACTGCATTCATTATTTTGTTTTTATTGGTTCTATTCTGTTCTGTTTTGTTTGATTTTTACTCTGTCTGAAGTTTTCTGCTGCTATTTTGAAGACAACAAGAGGCATTATGGTATTATTTTGAAGTCCTGTGTCACTTACACTGGTTTGTTTTGATTGGCTTTATTAAATTTTATTTTGTTTGGTTTTATTCTCTTTAAAATAGAATAAATGGGCACTTTTTTTGAAATGTACATCTCACTAAAAATCAAAACACAGCAACAAATATATTTGCATATGTATTGTTATCTATGGAAGTGCTTTTTATCAAGGATGGAGTCCCAAATGTGAGATTGCTATATCAAATGTATATGAAGTTTTTCTCCTAATTCAAGATATTGCCACTTTATTTTCCAAAATCAGTACCTAAATTCACATGTACCACAAAATATATTGAAAGTTTCATTCCTCTAGTTCTGTCTCAGTCATTTTATTTTTTACCAAGATGATGGGTGAAATAATATCATTATTACAGAAACTGCATTTCTCTTTAATTTCCCTTTTTATTACATGGATGCAATGACTACACTGCCTTTATCTCTTTTTATGAATTACATTATTTGTCTTTTGCTTAACAACTGATGAGAGCTCTGTGTACACTGGCTGTATCCACCCTTTATTTAGCTTATATATTACTGATTTTGCCCTTTTTATGGTTTCTATGTCATTAATATTTATTTAGAGTAGTACAATATGATTTGAATGATTTGAAAAAGCAAAGAATAACTAAGACTATTTCATAGCCCCTCTTTTATTAGACTTATACCCTCCTCCTGCCTCCTTACCCTGTTAAAATAGAAGCTAGTCAAAAAGAGAGTCTCCTCTTTCCCATTACCAAATATGCCTGACTGCCTGGGTCCATGCCTGCGTGAGCTGCCCCTGAAATTCCAAAATGGTCAACCAGTCTCTCCTAGGATCCAAAAGTCATACATCCTTGTGCAGTTGCTTGGAAATCTGAATTCAAACCTCAGGTTTTATATAGTATCAGTCACCATGACCAGAACTTTGTAGATGCCAAAAGTGCTGGCTGAGTTGATTTGACAGACTTTTATCCAGATAGAGCAGGGACTATTCAAAAATAAATCAATCTCTTCAAATTTCCAAGACTAGACCTGATATGGTCTGGTGGAGATTCCCAAGCATCATTTTTCACTTTTGTTTTTATTTTTGTTATTTTTCTCAAAACCTCTTTCCATTAAAATTGAGTTTCCCAGAGAGATTTTGTGTAGGTGGCTTTACCTACCCATTTTTACTATATTTTAATTTGAAACTAAGTTGTAAACATATTTTCATTCATTTATTTATAAAAGGATCATAATAAATCTGCTATACATTAGTGTAAGTAAAACATTTTATGAAAAATAACTGTTTTCCAAAACAAAACAAACCCATGCAGCAGGGGTGACACTTTTAAATTGCACAAATCTCTGTACTGTTGGGTTGGGAGAAGACAGCAGGGCTGGACGTTTCTGGGTGGCAGAGTACTTGCCTGTCAGCATCAGCCCTGGATCTGATTTCTAGCACTGAGAAAGAGAAGAAGACAAGAAAGACAGCTGGATTCTCATAGCTGTGTTACACGTAGCTGATAGCAATACGTTATTTCTCTTTAAGTACATGAAGAGACCCCAACCTGGAACACGCTGCCAGCAGAGGGCTTTTACCTACTTTTTCAGAAAATTGTAGATATGCTTTGAAACCTTGTCAGAACTTGAGAAGTGAGAATTTCTTAAAGATTAATTGAAACATGGAATCTGAAACCATATCACTGAACCTGTTAGCTCTGTTTCATAAAAATCAAATGGTCTACCTTGCATGATTCTGTAACATCATGCCCTGGTCATTTGACCAAAGGACACAAATGTCCTAAGTATGACACATTTCATAACACAGTTTTTAAAATATGCATTAATAGCACTATTAACCTTAGCTGAAAGTTTCCTAATTTTTAGAACTTCATAAACTTCATAGGGATGGGTACGAGTTTTCCAAAATCCTAATTTTTATAAGAAAGTCTGAATTTTACCACTGGCAAGAAACACAACCTGTTATTCTTCCCTTGAAGTGACAAACTCATTTCACTCACTTTCAGGAAAAAAATCTACCAACTACCTGAGTAAGAGAACTACAACTTTCCGGTCATTCTTTCAAGCAAAACTAATCTTCTCCAGGACAAGAAGCAGGAGCAGCTCACTCTGTGGTCAGTTCAAAGCTAGACAAGCTTTCGTCTGAGGTGACCACTGTCTTTGGATATCCAGCGGAAGGGACCAACCTGGATCTCTGTTTGTCACACAGAGCATTTTAAAGTGTGGCTATCTCATACAGTCAGTAATTTTCACATCTTCACAAAGACATTCTTAAAGAAAATGAGCTTAAACAAGAAGTGGAAGTGTATGGTGATAGAGATTCAGTGACAAGGCACAGGAAGTAGTGAGGTGTCACTGACTGTGGGGTGGCATCTTCATCCACATTAGCCTTTTTTTTTTCGAGAATAGAACTCAGGACTCTGTGCTTCCCAAGCAGGCTCTGTGCCTCTGAGCTATATCCCCGACCACACTTGCCTTTGCACTATCCATCTTTTAAGAATAAACTGAGACTCAGAAACATTATCCATGATCTTGAATGTGAGGTGAGAGGAAAATATACAGGGATTGTTTAGATCAGAAAAGTCCATTACAGGAAAAGACACTGCTATTAACCCCCCTGAGTGCACTCGTCCTCACTCAGAACACATTCGTCCCCTCGTTCTCCCCACTTTCTGAGGCAGTTCTGCACATCCTCTTTCACGGTTTTCTAAAACATATTTTAAAATGTGCGACATAAATGACTGCCTGGCAAACACAAGGTCCTGAGTTCTATTCCTAGTACTAAAAAATAAAAACATTAACAATGTGGGGAACACTGCTACTGAGTGCGCCCTGTGGGAAGGAGCCCTGCGGAGGTATCAGAGTACACCTCTGCTTCCTTCACTGGCGCTGGCACCCGGAGATGTCTGCTCCAGGAGGTGGAGGAACGATGGGATGAGTGTGTGGGAGTGAGGAGGAGTGTGTCGGGGGATAAATGGCATGTGTCTTTTGCTGTACAGCAATTTTCACACTCGCCACATTTTTTATCGGATCTTGAATTTCAGCTGCCAGTGTGTGACCCAGCTCTGCCAGAGAAGCAGCTTCCTTCAGCGAGCCCTAAATTTGACAGCAGCCGGATACAAACAAACCGTGCTCGGGGCACCAAGTACAACCCTGCAGGCGGGCTCCTAACTCACCCCTTGCGTGGACAACAGCAGTGCCCACTCAGCAGGCGGCCGTCCTGCTGGAAGGGACAGGACACTGCTGAGCCGGGAGCCAGGCCATCCAGCAAGACAGCTGTGTGAGGCTTCGTTCGCTGAGCTGTTGCGGGCACTCACCCTGCAGCCCTGCAGCAGAGGAACTGCTGAGGAGATCCTGCAGCCCTTTCATGTCTATTCTGAAAGACACAACAAAGGATTTTAGCTCTAGAGAAACCCATCATGACTGTCTAAAATATTCAATCCATTTTTTCTTTAAACTCTGAACTATTAAATAAATGAAAAAATGTTCAGCATCACTGGTCATTCAAGAGATGCAAATTAAAACAACACTGAGATTCCATCTCACCCCAGGAAGAATGGCTCTCATCAAGAAATCAACCAATTGCCGGGGATTTAGCTCAGTGGCATTAAGTGTCTGCCTACCAAGCAAGAGGTTATAAGTTTGATCTCCAGTACAAAAAAAAAAAAAAAATCAGCCAATAACAAAAGCTGGAAGGGCTATGGGGAAAAAGGAGCCCTTCTCCACTGTTGGTAGGAGTGTAGACTGGTATAACCACTGTGAAAATCAGTGTGAAGATTTCTCAAAAATTAGGATGAGATGTCCCATTTGATCCAGCTATTCCCCTTCTGGGTATTTTCCCAGAAGAATTAAAAATATCATACCACAGTGATATATGTGTACCCATGTTTATAGCAGCACAATTTGTAATAGCCAGATCTTGGAAACAATCCAAATACCCACCAACCAAGGAGTAGGTTAAAAAGATATATTTTTATATAATGGAGTACTACGTAGCTAGAAAGAAGGATAAACTTGAGGCTTTTATAGGTAAATGGCTGCAACTAGAGACTATACTTATAAATGAAATAAATCACACTCACCTGAGTAAATATCATATTGGCTCCCTAGTGTAAACTTTAAAAAAGAGCAAATAAGATCCAAAATGTACAATAGATATTGTGGAAATGAAAGAGAAAGAATGTGCTCAAAAGGGAAGAACAACTGGGATAGGGGAAAGGAGAAAAGAAAGAAGGGGAAAGATTATTTTTATATATATATATATATATATATATGTAAATAATTAGATTTTTCAGAAAAAATAAAATATTAAATCAACATAAGAAACACGTTTACATTTTGTTATATTTCTGTATACCTGCAAGAAAGCTGGTTCAAAATAATAATTGATGAGGGTTATAGTCGGCATAGGTAAGGCAGATAACACAGGAGAAGGACTGACAGCAAACTGGGTTAATCTCACACAACAGGAATACCCACACCTCGATCCTGCTCGCTGAAAAATTCTGGAGAGCACCGGATTACACAAGACACATCCCATCAGCTCTCACGCAACAGAATCTTCACACGCCACGTCACTGCTGGGAAGTATCTTACCTTTATCTCTGTCACTATGAAAATTTGAGTTATACCCTCGGACTTCCTAAAAGTTGGAGAGACCAGGAACACACAAACTACGTTACAAAAACTCACACCCTTCCTGACTGTCCATAGATGCTTCAGAGATGCCACACTGAGCTGGGCTCAAAGGTGGAAGCCAGGACAAGAAGAAAATCAAAGCAGAGGAAACGTGAGCTTCCTTGCGTCCTTTAGGGCCTCTGGCCAGGAAGAGGAGGTGCAACGCCGAGCAGAAGTCTCAGAACACCCACGCCCTGCTGCGCCCTCTCTGACACACAGAGGACCTCCGGGTGCACACGCATGGCTCGGGCTGTGCTGCAGCTGCTGCTGGCTCCTGGGCTGTGTTCCCGCTGCACGCACACAGCACACCGTGGACACCGAGGCCGTACCGGCCGGCTACTGGGGACATTTTGGCTCTAGACTGTGCTGAACTTTGCCCATTCCAGAAATAACCCGTAAGACATTCCCAGGGCACTGAGTGAAGCGGACCACATTTATCCACTTACCAGGGAGAAAAATGTGACTGCAGAGCAGAGCCTGGCTTCTTCCCAGCGAGGATGGAGGCCGCAAATAATGTTCATGGTGCAGCACTCGCCTCGCTCCTGCCCAGGAACAACGCTTCTGGGCTCAGGACAGGATCTTTCCGCTGCAAGGATGACTGTGCTCAGCATCAGTACCAAGCACCCACTTTCTACCATCGCACTTAAACATGGAGCTAGGGGAACACAGTCCAGCAGATAACATCATCCCCAGGTTTCAGGAGTCTGGCAAGCAATGATTATTATTAATAATAATAACAGGTCTCGTAGACACAGTGTGCCTGTCTCACTTGCTGTAAGCGAGGAAGTCAAACATGAATGTTTATTCTGCATGTGCTTCTTAAAATTCAGTGCTACTAGCTTGGCAAGGTGGTGCATGCCTGTAATCCCAGCACTCAGGAGGCTGAGGCAAGAGGATCATTTCAACTTGAGCTGCAAAGTGAGCTCAAGGCCAGCCTGAACTGCATAGTGAGACCCTGTCTCAAAAAGACCAACAATCAACAAACAAAAATTCAGTGCTACTCGGTCCTACGGCGCAAGGCCAAGGGGCTAACGTGTCCCTCGGTGTCTGCACACGCTTCTCCACTTGCCCACTTCATGGAGGAGCTCTGTACAGGACCAGGTGGCATGGGAGGGCAGGCAGTTCAAACTTCCTGGAGGCTGGAAGGCCAAGGCCTACACCCTCGGCGTTGGCTCCCCCCGGGACCCCATCTTCTTCCTGATTCCTGCCACGATGTCCCTCGAAGTGTGTCCTGAGGACCCCAGGAAGGCTGGACCTGGAACCCGTCTCCAGGCTTCGTTGCATGCCGAGGAAGTAGGGCCTAGGTCTTCAACATACAAAGTTCAGGGCACAGTATGGTACCCCATCACCCTCCTTATTGTGTCACCTCTTCCTGCTTCCTTAGGTTTGTCCCCCATGAACCAGCCCCTAGCAAAGTTCCTGGCCTACAGTGACAACTGAATAAATATTTTTTTAAAATATGAAATTTTCTTAAATGCTAACTTGCGAATCATCAGCATCATAAAGATGAAAATACTGCAACTTAAAAATCCTGTTCTGAAGCAACACAAGTCTATGGACTCATAATAAGAATTGTGCTGTCCCATGCAAAGCATTAGACCCAATGATGCAATTTTAAGGTTTAAATTATTTTCTGATTAGCAACTCAAAAATGTTCTGTAACTTTAATGTTTTTACTCTTAAAGAGGAGAAAACGAAATAAGCTTCTAAAATGTCATTTTCAGAATGAAGTTTGGGAGTATTCACATCATCACTGAGACACCTCCACTGTAAACTGTGCTGTTCATGGATGAATCCCTCTCTTCTGACAAACCTGTGCGCACACGCCCTCACCAAGCCCAGCATGTGGACTTTAAAGGAAAATGCTTTTCAGATCAAAGTTTCCCCGCATTATCACACCCTTCAATTTCGTATACAAATGAGCTCTTTTACAGCATAACTGTTCAGAGCAGGAAATTAAGCATATCTGGGTTGTTAGGGTGTTTTTTCCCTCTCTTCTCTCTAAGTAGAAAAAGGAGGCTTCCCAAGACACACGAGAAAGTCAGGACATTTGTGTCTTCTATTCCACGAACTAGTAAACATCTGCATTTGCATCTGGCATTATATGGCCTGATCATCTGAACCGGAAGTCAGCTGCAAACCATAGCTGGAAAACTAGGCATCAAAAGGAAAAGTATTGCAAACTGTTACTGGCCCCTTGAAGGTCATGGAAAAATGCTTGAAAGAGAAAAAAAGAAAGAAGGGGGAGAAAGAAAGAGAGTCTTGAAGACCGAAAGACTGTACACAAACATCAGAAGTCCAGGACTATTCTCTGCTGCTTTTAGTCTTGGGTCCCAAGGAGCTGCCACCTTCACTGCACACAGAGGGGACCGGAAGAGGTGACAACACTGGGTGCATGGCTCACCCAGCGCCCAGCCACAATCTCTCACGCCACGTGTAGGCAAAAGCACAATTTTAGGAAATCCAAACAACCTGTGAACCCGCTGACCTACAGATAACCTACTCAGCAACAATGGAACTTGGAAAAGGATTTCAGCTGAAAAAAACAGTAAAAGGGGAAGAAACTTATAAAAGGGAAAAAAAATCTTCCCTTTTCAGGAACTATGCTGATGAAACCGCAGAGACTTCGGGTCCCGCCTTCATGGGCTGTGTTAGTTTTGAAGTCTGTTTGAGGCTTTCCTGCGAGGCACTGGTGGCCGCAGGGGCGCTCACCTGGTGCCCAAACTAGGTTTGGCCTCAGGGAAGGGCTGAGCAGTGAATTCAATCTTGCAGCCAAGGCACCCTCCAGGCGGTTTCCCACTCTGTGCTAGAGAAAGCGGCCACTGAGGAGCCTGGTTGCCGGTCCTCACTACAATGTCTTCTCTAAGAAAGAAGACAGTAACAGCTCTCGGGTGTGGACAACATGGGGAAAAGATCCCAGCAAGAGGAAGGAGCTGACGTGATGTAGAACTGTCCCAGACCCCGCCCTCTGCTCAGAAAGAAGCTGATGGCCACATGACTGTGCATCTGTCTTCCTGTGTACAGCAGAAAGGCCTGAAAATCTTGCTTTCACCCTCTGTGTGCCATAGATGTGCAGGGGAGGTTATTACCTGAGGTACACTGTGTGACGTGGCCAGACGGAGCCCCCGGTGTTGCAGTGTAGGGCGCCTGCAGGGAATGCAGTCTGGCCGTACTCACCAGTGTCCACCCATCTGCCACACTGATTTTCAGGGCGAAACTCTCAAAGGCCTCTATCATGAAGGGCAGCTTGGCCCAGGAAGTGCCATGGAGCTCTGTTGCAAAGAAAGGGCCTGGAGCGTGGTGAATGTTTCTCTAAGACACCGAGAAAAGCAGGAAAACTTGGACTTTTTGGTTTGATTGGTTTCTCATTTTTCTATTTTCTATTTGTCCCAGAAAATAGAAAATCTCTGGACAACAATAAATTAGCAAACTTTCATCGAGGTATCAGAAAGAAAGTAACCAGGGGTGGAGGAATCACTTAGAAGAACTTGCATGTGTCGTGTAGGAAACATGAAAACTTTTAGTGGAAGCCTTTTCACGTAAGAGATTGGATTGGAAGTGACAACGGGAAACAGAAAAGTCTCTGGATGGAACAATCATCGCTGGTGTCTAAGGGAAGCAGACCAAGCCAAAGTGGGTCCCTGGGCTGTCCCTGGTGAACCCCTGCACACACACCTCACCCTACTGGGTGCTTAGCTCCGAAGGAATCAGGTGAGTAAGACATGTCCAGCCCAGGCCGGGCACAGCCTCGCATAGGGCCACCGCTGAGGAAGGGCACCAGGGCGCCAGCGCCACGGCGGTGCCTGGCCTGAGCTTCCTGTGGAATCGAGTCCTGAGCTGGTCCCCTCCTTCCCACACCTCGCAGAGACACTGTCCAACTCCAGTCCTAAGGGATTAACCCCAGGACAGTCATTTTCCACTTTAAAAGGCACATAGAAGACCATCTTATAATTTTGGAATTGCGAAATACAGACCTAACATTTTAGATGGGAAACACTATAAGGCTGGACTGAGAAGAAAAGAGAGTGTGTGCTCGGCCCATGACATGACAAGGTTGGTAGTCCAAGCGGTTTACGTGTAGCTGTTGGACACTTTGTGACCAGCAGTCTGCCCCATGACTTAGAATCACTAAATGATTCCCTTTGATCCCCCTCACATCATAAAAATTAAGCCAGATGGTTCTTGAATGGCTGAGAGATACCACTAAGCTCACTTTCATAAATGCCAACCTATCTTGCCAAGGTCTTGGTCCATGTGCCAGGGACCCACAGGGAGGGAATGCCAAGGGTCAGGCAGAAAATCCTCAGCTTCAGCCACACTCTGTGTCCCACGATGCTGGCTTTACATGAAACGTCCTCCACTGTTAGTTTGCTGTCCTTATTTCTACTTCGTTCTTTTGTCTTTTCTTTTTTCCTTCAGTCCTTCCTTCCCTCCCTCCCTCCCTTCTTCCTTCCTTCTTTCCTTTCCACTTGGGGTTGAACCCAAATGCTTGCACCTTTCCCCACCCATAGTGTTCAGCGTGCACTGTGTACCTCTGCCTCTGTGTGTCCTATTTCTTTTGAAGCCTTTTCAATCTTACCAAAAGCAGATACATAAAGGCTAAGACCCAGGACTTCATCACCACTTTCCAAGCTTTCCTCCTTCATTTGTGCTTCAACTCATACTTCTCTCACTCAGTAAATCAAATTCCTAGGGCTGTGGATGTAACTCAGTGGTACGGTGCTTGCCTAGCATGCACGAAGCCCCGTGCTCAGTACCATAAATGAATAAATTGATTGATTAATTAGTTAATTAGTTTCCCAAGTTTCACAGGTCCTAGTCTGGGGATAAACAGAAAGTGGGAAGGTAGGCGTCTGCAGACCTTGCCAAAGACACCTGAGAAGTGCACTATTACTGGTCACCCTCTTGGATTAGGATACACCGTTCCTCCTAACAACCAGCGCACAGCCACAGCTCAAATTGAAGACACATGTGCAAAGCAGGGCTCGTGCAATCTGACGCATCCCACGCTAACAACCCTCAACCAGGAGGAAATTACTTGGACCATGGAAAAGCAGCTCACAGAAGACAGGCAAGGGCTGGGGAGGTTTCTGTAAGATTTGGAGCAGAATGTTTGAGTGGGGATGGGCTCACCGTTCGCCTCGGGCTGTGCTGCTGATAAAAGCCAACACTGGCTGGCAGCTGTCAAGTGCCATCGACCTATGATGTCAGAATTCATTATGCACACGGGGGCTATTTACTGCCTCATAAACTTGTAGACAAGGAAATTGTTAGTGAAAAATGGTTTCCAAAGCGTAAGTGCAATCACTCACGCGGCAGTTCCCTCCCCCCACCCCATGAGGACCATCAAGTCCATCTCCGAGGACTTCTCCAGCCAACAGCAAATGTCTGCATCCAAAATAATAAAACTCTTCCTGCCCTGGTCCAGTTTTGAGGACTTTTACCACTCCTGAGCCAGCACCGGGTCAGGCCGGTAAGGGTTCAGCGCATGTTTCCAAGGGAAAGGTGCTTGTTTATCAAAGCTAGGGTAAGGAAGCGGGTATGGAAAGACAAGGGGGGAAAAGAAAGGGGCCAAAGACAGACTCCCCATGGCAGGAGTCCTTTGGCAGGGAGAATCCAAACAGCTCCACACAAAGGCAAATACTTCAGCACATGGCCTAGACTAACAATACAGGGCACCACCATATGCTACCACTACTAGAAAACCAGCACTCAAAACTGGCCCTAGCACATAGTAGGCACTCAAAAAATACTTGCTGAGTGGAGGATGAGCCAGGGTGATGCCACTTCTCTTCTCCGATCAAGGGTAAAGGTGGTAAACAGCTCAAATATCACCCACTGGGGGAATGTGCCTGTACCTTTCCCCACCCATGGCAGAAGCAATATTTCTGCAAGAGCCTTAGGAAGCATCCCTCATCCATCAGAAACACTGTCCAAGGGCTGGGGATGCAGCTCAGTGGCAGAGAGTGGCAGAGAGATCGCCTAGCACATGCAAAGTCCCAGGTTCCACAGATAGGGTTAGGTATTTCATTTGCTCAACTAATAAATTACTTTTGAATTTTCCCTCCTTTATTTGATAAGTTGATTCCTTCCTATTCAAAATCCATTTCTGAATAAGTCAGAAAACAAGAAAGGATTATAATTTAAGATAATGGATGTCTGAATCTGTCTTGAACTCATGCCCAACATAATAGTTAACAATCACATACTAGGAATATTCTCACTAAATCAGGGGGCAATAAACTATCCACTATCACTGATATCATTTACTGCTGTCTAGACGCTCCAGCCAATGCAATAAAACACGAAAACAGGAAAGGCACACCACTTGGCAGCACTTCCCAAAGCATGTTCCTTGGAACACTGCTTTTCTAGTACATTAAACAAAGGTTTATGTGGTTTTTTGTTTTTTGGTTTTTTTGCCATAAGCTTTCTCCAAGCCTTAAAATAGGTCACATTTGCTACAAGTCTCCAAAAGAAGAAATACTATCTGGTGTTTCCCAACTTGTCACATACTGAACTGTTCTTTTTCCAAAGAAATTTAAGTTTCATGTTGCTTGAAACAATCTTTGAGAAGCTTTTTTTTTTAATCTCCAGATATTTTAATATGTGTACTCAATCAAAAATGTCTATTTTCCATGAACTGAAACAGTTATTACAAACAATAGCATTGCACTCAAAAAAATCTGGGTGCAAATCTTTTTTTTTTATTTGAAAGAGAATAAAACAAAAGGGGACAGTACAGAGCAGATCAGAACAGGACAACATAGGCTACACAGTACTTTACATTAAGTCAACTGGACATCAACAGTAGCTAACACCATATCTCTTACTCTGCTAGAGTTGAGCATAGCTTCAAATACAATAATATCAAACATAACAAAATAGTATAAAGCCATTCAAAGAGTGAAAGAATTACAGGGCTTTCTG
>PVJX010026753.1:0-25513 GCA_004027295.1 Dolichotis patagonum
AAAAAAAAAAAAAAAAAAAAAAAAAAAAAAAAAGAAAAGAAAAAAGAAAAAAAGAAAATCCAAGATCAAGGCACTAGCACTACTGTGTATTTTGTTTGATAGTCACCTTTTCTTACTCTCACATATTGTGGAGGAAGGGAACTTTCTGGGTATTAATTCTGCTCATGAAGGCCTCTTATATACATGGTCAATTTCAAAGGCTTCATATCCAAATACTACACTGAGATTGTTTCAGTACATAAATTTTATGCTGATAGATACTTAAAACATAGATCATTATATAACTATAGATAAACACATTTTAAATAATAAATGAATACTTTATTGCCAAATTATATGATGAATATAGTAATAAGAAGCAGAAAACATGGTAGAACAATTAATATTAACTAATTTGGAAGAATGATTAAAGACCTATAAATAAAAAATGCTCCAGACCAAGATAACTAAAGATTTCCAATTGTTATAAAAAGTTAATTCCAGCAGCATTTAAAATGTCTCAACACATAGATATGCTGCCCAATTGACTTTACAGTCAGAAAAATTGTACCACTAAAACACAGAGATTTGAAATAAGTAAAATACAGATAAATCTTATGAGTGCAGGATAAAATCCATAAATAAAATAATAGCAAATGTAATTCAATAGTACATCTAAAAGGTAACATTGCCAGAGTGAGTGTGGAGGTGCACACCTGTAATCCCAACAATCAGGAGACTGAGGCAAAAGGATCGCTGTGAGTTTAAGACCAGCCTGGTCTCCAATGAGCCCAGGCCAGGCAGAACTACATAGCAAGACCATTTCTCAAGAAACAAAAAATAACAACATAAAAGGTAATATTATCACCAAGGAAGAATTATTTCAAGTTTAGAGGCAGTACCAGTACAATAATAGGTAATCTGTCAATGAAATTACCAGTTAAAGAAAAATCATATGAATCATGAACAAAGTCGTTAATATTACTTGAAAACATTTATAATTGAATAAATCTTAGTTAAATTATAATAGATACTAGCCACTTACAATATCCAAAATCTACACCAAATATGATAGACCGCTTTTTCAACATGAGCTATACAGTAGTTAGAGATAAAGGGTCTCACTATAGTCTACAATTTTTAAATACTGCTGTCTCGAGTGCATTACATACTGAGGATGTGCAAGGCTCTGAGCTATACTATACCTTAGCAACACACACACACACACACACACACACACACACACACACACACACACTTAAATAATTGCTAAAACCAATAGAAAAGAATGCATAGAACTTCCCCCTTTTAACCAATGATATGATTATACTCTATTAAATAAAGAGACTCTAGTAATTTTCTTTTTAAATTAAGAGAACATTTTCTGAGAAGGTAGGGTACTTTTTTCTCTGTACCAATGATAGATAGGTAAAAGTTATATGTATTTCTTTTGAATAAAAGGCATTTCACAGGATATCTACCATAGCACTATCATCTTACTGACTTGAAACTTTGTTTAAAATACCAAAAAGCCAGATGTGGTGACATGTGACTATACTTGTAGTTTTCTTGGTGGCTGTGGAAGGAATATATCAAGTTTGAATCCAGAAGTTTGAGATTGAGTCACAAAATAAAAATAGGAATGAAGGGCTGAGGATGTAGCTCAGTGCAAAGAATTGGATTAATTACCTTGTATTGCAAAAATAAAAACAAAAACAAGCATTTATAATATTTGCTGCAAGTGTCTTATAATGTAGTTGACATTTAAATTATTTTTCATCTATAAACATTAATTTTATATCATTTAATCAACCAAAAAATTCATTTGTAGTGTATTCCACTCCCTTTAAATCAACAAAACAGCCAAATATATGAAAAATTTTCATTATAATTGTTACCTGTTTGCTTTCCTCTGTAACATTTCTATTTAATTATTTATGTTTTCCTTTATAATACTGTCTCATTGAATTTTTGGAATAAGTACAGACTCTACATTATAATATTTAACCAGATTTCTATTTGAATGGAGTAATTTTTTCAGTGCAAAAGACTGTATTTATTTCTGTCATAAACTTAAAACTGCATATGAAGGGCAGTGCATCCTCCTGTGGCAATGCTTTGGTGAACTGCACTGAGGTTTTTCTGTGCATAACCCACACTTGCTGTCTCTTGACCCTCGAGAAACTCCAGTAGATGTGATGCACAATTACTGGAAAAATATTGTCCTTTGATTTGAAAGTGTGGCAGTGGAGCTGTTTTGCAGGATCTCACTCTGTAGTCCACATTGACTAGGAACTCACTACATAGCCCAGGCTGGCATCTACTGGAAGAAGGCAGAACAGTAAGCAGCAGAGTAAACAGCCTCTCTGAGAGAAACAGTCCAGATGCTGGAATATAGTATTGTGGGGAAGACAAGAAGGAAGGAAGTAGGTCCCCTTGATCAAGGAAGAACATAAAGTGAGAATCAAAGCCCACATGGGATAAAAAAAATTTAAACAGACAAAGGTGGTGGCTGGCAGCACTTACACCTGGAGCCAAACCACTATGCAAGAAGTGCTGTTAAAACCTGGGCATGCATGGTCACAGTGATGGGTGGGGGCTCCCAAGCCCGAAGGCCTCTTCAGGGAGGCACAGTGGCAGAGGAGAGCAGCAGACTGGCGAACAGCACTGGTTGGTGGTGAGTGTGGGGGACTCAGTTCTCCTGTGGAAGTCGGTGATTGGCTGGGGGCCATTTTGGACCAGGCAGAATAAGCCCAGAGCCATAACTGTAGCTGGCTTCATTCAGCCACTCCTAGCTCAGAGCAGACTGGTGGAAATTGCTTGGACTGAGTCCCACCCCTGAATGTAGTCCAACAGCCATTGCCCAGGTTTCCCTAAAGCTCCTCCCAACAAGCTCTGCCTGCCTTACACATACTTTACATGGTGGAGGCCCATGTTAACCAGCCTGGGAGGGAGGAGGCAGCCTGCCCCACTATTGCTTGTACTCCATAGCCATCAACAGTCTAGGAAAGCAGCAAACAGCCCTACACTAGCGCATCCAATGGTCACCATCAGATAGTCCTAGCCAGCATAGGCTAGAAAAAACAAACTATCTTGCTTCAGAGAAACTGTAGCCAATACAGGGAGTGCTGGGGACTGCACTACCCACTTGTAGGGAAGAAACAAAGAACACAATAAGAGGAAGAAGCAAAAGGCAGTCTCTGTCCTCCAACCCAAGCAGTACTGGTCCAAGAGATGTAAACACAGAAGAGACCAGGAATCTCATACCTGAAGTTTCTGAAGCAACAGCAACTGAAATAAAGAAACAACTTGAAGAGGCTATAAAAGAACTTAGATCAGAAATATTATTTCAGGTAAAAGAAGAAATGAGAAACATAATAAAAGAATTGCTTGCACCCCTAGAGAAAACACAGATGGCAGAATAGAAGAGCCTAGAAAAATGAGGGAAAGCTTCAATGAAGAATATAAAAAAGATTTAGAATACATGAAACAGATTCAAAGAGACTACCAGGAAATTAAAAATTCCATTGAAAGCTAGCAAAACTGCTTGAAAGAAACTAAAGATAGACTATCAAAATTTGAAGACAGGTTTTCAGCTTGTGATTGTGAAAGGAAAGTTCTCTTAAAAATAACAAGGAACCAGGAAGGAACAATACAAAGGCTACAAGATGACCAGAGGAAGTATAATTTAAGGATAAAAAATAAGAGTGAAGAAGCAGGGGTAAACACAAATGAAATACAAAGGCTACTTACAGAAATAATTAATGAAAACTTCCCAACCATAGGAAAAAGAAATGATATTCAAATAAGGGAGGCTTACTCTAGCTAGCTATAACCAAAATAGATCTATACCCAAACATATAATAATCAAGATCCCACAAATTCAACACAAGAACAGGATATTAGAAGATGTCAGAGAAAAGAAAGGGATCACCTATAAAGAAACCCATCAGAATCACGACAGAGTTCTTGACACAAACCATAAAACCAAGAGGAGCGTGGAGTTAAATGTTCCAGTCCTGAAAGAAAATAACCTCCAACCCCAGTAGATGTACCCTGCAAAGTTATCTTTCAAAATTGGAGAAACAAGATGCTTCCATAACAAAGAACAACTAAAGGAATTCATGACCACCAAACCAACCCTACAAAAGATACTGAAGGACACTCTAGAGTGAAAGAAAAAAGACCAGGGTTTCAGGAACAGTGGCAGAGGGGGCTCACTGAATAGGGCAGACAGTGGAATGAAAGGGAAAAGTAGATAACCAATGACAGAAAAATAGCATGGCAGAGATGCGGCAAAGAGGTTTGGCCATAATCACTAATGTAGGTGACCGTGATATACTAATAAAAAGAAACACATGTCGAGTGGATCAGGAGATAGGGTTCATCAAGATGCTCTATAAAAGAAATATAACTAACCTGTAAGAGGGTTTATGGACTGAAAGTCAAAGATGATAAAATAATGCTTTGTGTGACAGGGAGCCAGAAAAAATTGGGGGTAGCTTTCCCATCAGCTGCAGATTGGTTGGAAAGACATAACACTTTTATACAATGGAGAACTATTCAGCTATAAGGGAGGAAAACCTTGAGGCTCTTTTAGGTAAATAGATACAACTTGAGATCAAGCTCAGGAGTAAAAAGGTTCAGAATCATTTAGGTAAATGGGCTGCCTCCTTAATCTAAAAATTAAAGGAGTTGGATACAAAATGTACAATACACCCTGTGAAAGGGGAGGAATTATCTAAAAAGGAAAGGCAGACACCATTGTTAATCTTGTATCATGATTTGAAACCCCTATTGTTTTCATTGTTCTGTTTAGTTTGGTTTTATTCTGTTTCAGTTTGCCTACCTGTATTAGATTTGATGGCATGGACAGCTATTCCAAAGATAGCAGGAATAGCTATCCTGCTATATAATGGTATACCATTATATATATAATGGTATATATAATGGTATATACCACCTTTGGTATATAATGGTAACCATCTTTGATTTCTTATTAGTTTGATTTGAAGCCCTGTATTGCTTTCATTGTTTCATTTACACTGATTTTATTCTATTCTGTCTTGTTTGATAGTATCAAGTCTGATGGTATAGGCAACTGCTTTGAAGACAATAAGATGCACTATGATACCCATTGTGGTTTGACTTTTATCTTCTTTTGAAGTCCTATAATGTCTCCATTGTTTTGTTTTTATTGGTTTTATTCTGTACTGTTTTGTTCAATTTTATTATGCCTAATGATATGGGCAATTCTTTTGAAGATAATAGAAAGCATTATGATAGCCATTGTTGATTTCCTTGTATTTTGTTTTTAAGTCATATATCATATTTGTTCTATTGTTTTGATTTGACTCTACTTTGTTTTAGTTTTAATTTCTTAAAAAAACTGCATATGAGATTCTTTCTTCTTTTGTATTTTTAAACTGTGATATCTTTTGTTCATGCAGTTCTTATTTATTGAATTAGGTGCTTGGGATTGAACCAGAGACTCACATTTGCTAAATACACCCCCTACCACTCAGCTAAACAGCCACTCCAATGACAAGCACTTTATTGTTGAATTGTTAAACCTGGATAGGTCTACATAATTTCTGCTATCTTGTAGATTTATTTTCTTGGTCATGCATGCCACTTATCCCTTCTAATATTCTTCTCATCCATTCTTCCATTTACCCAGTGTCAATCTCACTTTCAGAACATACATACTTCACTCCTTTTGGTTTTGCTGGGTTTTATCAGACTTACAATGCCATCTTCTCATGTGTTCCAAATAGTCAATTAATGTATATTATTTTAGATTTACCATATACTCTTTGCCTTTGTCCACCTACTCAATTCATTTCTCTGAGTCAGAAATACTTTTGAGCTCACAAATAAATGTTTCTCTGCACCAAGTGTTAATGATATTTTCTGTCACTGGGATCAATATCTAATTAAACTTCTTGTATATTAGTGAGAAATAATTTTCCCTGAAAGATGACTGTCCCTTGGGAAAATGGTGCTCTGAACCCTAGCCAAAGTAGTGATATTATAATAGGCCATCACTTAGCTGTCCTGTGCAGGCTTCCCCAGGTTCTGAGACTGTGTACTGAAATGCAGCAAAAGGGAACCATCCATCATTGTGACTTGATCAGGTTACCATGGAATTCCTGGTAAAAATTGAAGCACAAGTGAACACATAATTATTCACATACTTTTGCTTTGTGTTGTGCAACATAGAACCCAATGGAAATAGCAGCTTGGTAAGCAGTAGGGGACAACTATAGAAGTGCTGTGGCTACAAGATGTCCATTGCTCTGTATGCAAGCCCTAATAAACTTATTCAGTCATCAAGCCAGACTTGTCTGGGTTTTTCTTTGGAGTATTGGCATACTCTCAGTTCTATGGCAGATGCCTACTGGAAATTCACAAAACACTGTTCCACTGTCCCTAATAAATATTGTAATTCAGGTATCAAAGAGAATGCCTGCATCTCCTTAGGATTTTTCTAACAGAATAAAGAAAGGGGAATCTTTAGAGGGCAAGAGAAGAGATAATTAGTACATGGTAGAGTAGCGCAGTTTGTATTGTATTACAATACCCTCAAAATCTCTGAATTATTTAGTAAAATTTTTAAATTCCTGATGTGAATGTTTTTATTACTGTTTTTGCCTTTGGTTCAGTGAAACAAGTTGTAAAATTAAAAGTAGAAGGCTGGAAAGCTGTAATTTCACAGATGGAAAGAAAATACAGCAGAGAAAATAAGCTTATGTGAAGTAGCATAAATAAAAAAAGGTTATATAGCAAAGTCATAGAGTGTAGAATCATACTTTGTGAAACAAAGTGACCAGTAAATTATATATGATAATATATACAGTGAGTTCTCTGTATCTATGTGTTTCACAGCCATGGTCTTCACTACAGTAGATGGAAAATATGTGGAAAATACTTACAAATATTGAATATGTATGAATGCTTCTTTTCTTGTGATTATTTCCTAAAGTATAAAATGTTCACATATATGTTATATTGTAATAGTATAATAAATAATATATATACATATTTGAAGTATTTGGGAGAATGTGCAAATTTTATAAGAAAACACTTGGTCATTTTATATGAGCTAAGAACATCTATACATTTTTGTAACCAGAAGGTACCCTATAACTAATCTTATAATAGGTTCTTTTCTGTAAGTACATTTATTACATTCATGTTGCGTATTAAAACATTTGAATAATAATTACATTATTCATACATTTTTTCTTGATCAAATTCAACTACATATGAATAGAACCATTAAAATATACATATTAAGCATCACTACTCATTTTCCAATTGAGACTATTGAATGATGATTTAATTACAAATTTAAAAGTATAAAACTATTTTCTAATTATATGAGCAAGCAATTAGCAATTTAAGTTTGTGAATTATCTTAGAACAGCACCTCTATATTTCTGATGAACAAATACAATTAGCTGAGCATACTTATAGATATATTTGTAGAGTCATACATTTGAAATGAACTAAAGTCATAAGTCCTTTTCATTAATTGCACAAAATATCAAAGGCATTGTTGAATTTTCTCAGAGTCAAATTAATAATAAGACATTGTTATTCCTAGTTATTTTGAATAGTGTAGTTGTCAAAGGCCCATTTAATCTATTACTTTCTGTCAGATCAATGCACTGGTTATACTCATATAATAACAAGAATTCCAGGCATGAATGATAGACTTGATAGTTATAAATCACAGCAGTTCTGAAATGATTCTGTCACTTGTTTAGAAACAGTGGTAAATTTAATGGCATTTGCTCAATATGTTCCTGTTAGATAAAATGTCTGCATGATTTTTCCAGTAAAAGTGACTAGACACCAATAAGCACTGAGCTTAAACTTGTCTTCCTTACCAAATGAGCAAAATTCTCTCAAGCACATTGTAAGTATTATTAAGCAATATCATGCTGATCAAGAATTTTTATTAATGAGCAGATAACTTGAGTTTGAAATTTTTGCTACTCATATATTGTTGCACTGTGTTTGAATAATGGATGATTTCTGCTATTTAAGAATCATCCTGAAACTCCTGTGAGCATTTTTGCTGTCAGTATCAACAATGCTGTCTCCTTGTAATGGTACTGAATAAAACTTCCAATTCCTGTCCTCCCTGGTGTTTTTGCTTGTGTGTAGCTGGAATGACAGGAGGATAGGACATAGCACAGACAAACAAACTGTGGATTATCAGAACACTGACACATGAGGTAAATGAGACTTTGATGCATTCCTCACAAGTATTATCACGTGGAGGCTGTAACAGGATGAAACAATATAATTATGTTAATACAGAACAGTAATGAAAAATTATTGCATATCAATACTGATAGAACATAAAAGTCTTGGGACTTATATCAAGGGCATTTAAAACATATAGACAAAAAATTATTTTAGAAACACAAGAGTATGTAAATTTATATTCTTATGGAATGTGTTGATTTATACAGAAAAAAGCCCAGGTAATATTTTTAAATGTTTTAATATTGGTGGGTAAGGACAGGAAATCTATACTAAAAATTTTATTACAGCTTTGAGAGAAAACTGTATCTTGAATCCATTTATTTATTTTCCTTTCAACTTCTACTATTTTACTTTTTTTTTTTTTTTTTTTTTTTTTTTTTTTTTTTTTTTTTTTTTTTTTTTTGGTACCAGGGATCGAACTCATGATTGTGCGCTTGCAAGACAGGTGCTTATGGCGCTGAGCTAAATCCCCAGCCCTACAACCCTACTGTTAATGGCCTTGTTTTCAAGTTTAGTTTATTGATAACATATCTATAGATGTTTTGCACTAAAGAAAACAGAGAACTGAGTTCCTTGAACATAGGAAAATTAGTCTTTTTGATTACTCCAGGTTATGTCCTAAATTTATGCGTAACTACATTCTAGAGAAGGAGCCCAAGACAGTGTGATGCCCTTGCTGGAATAATTAATGAGGTATTGAATCTTAAGCTAAAGTTTTTTGCTGAAAATTTTTAAGATAATGAAGCAAAAGTGCTGCACAAAAATGGAGCTATAAATAGAAGTTACTTCCATTAATTAGAAAAATATAGAGCTACATAGCACATATACGCTTTGCTACAGGACTGAGGTAAAAAAAAATACTAGGGAAAGAATACACTTGCTTTAACTCTCTATAAAGTGTATGATGGGACTTCAGGAACTTTCTCTTCCTCCTGCTCTCTTGTTTTGGTTGCTGACTATGAGGTGAGTAGATTTTCTCTACTACACGTTTGCATCATGGTACATCTAATTTCCACAGGACCAAAAGCAGTGGGCCCAAATGATCATAGAGTAGACCCTCCAAAACTGTAAAATTAAATACACTTTTTTTCTTCATAAACTGATAATCACAAAATATATTATAGCAATGGAAATCTGACTAACACAGTATGTCATAAATATGAAGTATTTTTAAGCATTAGTATTAATACCAAATGAGCTTAATACCTTGGTAAAAGCATAAAACCTATTGTATTTCTGCCATATGCAGTTTTTATAGAGATCAATACATTGTTTATATTTCCTTCTATTTATGATGGCTATGTTCACCTTATTCCTTCTTACAATTAGTCTGTCATCTATGACTAATCTTGCACTTAAAACATTGTGCATCTTTTGTGTGAGGAAACTCTGGGAAAAGAAATGAAATATACTGTCTTTGTTAGTTTTCCTGTAAACTTCAAATGGTTAGATATTTAGAAATGACTCCCTTTTCTGGGAACATCTTTTATGTGAGGAAAGAAAATACTACTAGAGCCAATGATGTGTTACATTTCTGAATCTAGAACATTCTTAAAGAGGCTCAGAAAGTAGATTACTGGGTCTCAAAGGTAAGCTGACTAGTAAACTATAAAGTTATGATGAAATATCTGTCAGGAATGTAAAATAAATGTCAAAATTGTGCATATCAAAGTAGGAAATCTATTTTTTATTTAAATGAAAAAAGTTCACTCTTCCTATGATGTAGAAGAACCAGTGCATAGCTGATTAAGCACAGAGGCATCAGAGAATTTCAAACATGGTAGAAAAAGAAAAGAATAAGGAAAGGAAAAATATGTTTCTAAACTTCTCATTTCAATGTGACTTGAAACCAGTAAAATTAATATCCTGTAGAATGCACTCAAATAAAAGAAAATCCTTAATTACAAATGTAAGGGCTGTCATAAAAGAGCATAATGAAAAGTGTAGAAAATTAAGAAAATAATTAACACAAAGTGCATCATATCAGAGCAACACCCTAAATTTATGTTCTAATCCACTAGGGATTAGATTTCATTTCTTGTGGCACTAATGTGAAAATCCTCTTTGTGTTTAGATGTACTTATATCTACATCACCTCAAATACTACTAATAGTGAAAATTCTGACCTCGTTATCATTGTCACTGCATCATAGTTACTGTTTTAATGGTAAAAATAAATTGTTCTTTTCAATACAATCTTTAAATTTGTGATGATTATATTTTCATTCAAAATACTTTACAGACTTTAAGATAATTATTAAATTTCCTCATATATTAACATGATTTTTTTATATGAGAGAGAAATGAGAAAGCAAGGAAGGCAAAGAGGAAAAGTGTGAGGAGGAATAACGAGAGAGAGAGGGAGGGGGAGAGAGAGAAGAAGGAGAGGGCAAGAGAAGATTTACTAAAAACTAAAAATCTAGGTCCTGGTTAGAACTAAAATTAATCTTGTTAAAATAAACTTTCTCACCTCAAATCATAGGAGGTTGAGGCAGGAAGATTGCTGTGAGTTTAAAGCCAGCCTGGGCTACACAGTGAGTTTAAAGCCAGCCTGAACTATATTGGCACTTTGTTTCAAAAAAACCAAACAAATAAATAAAATGAATTTTCCTATTGTCATATCCATTCCAAACATGTATGAGCACTATAAAGTAACAGGTGAATTATGTTGAATAGTTAAATTTATATATCAAAGATACTGGACCTGTTATACTAATATAGGAAGTACTTACTATACATATAAAATTAAAATAAAAATGTGATGTAATATTAGATATATATTGCCATAGAATTATGCATGAATTCATAGAAGAAAAAATATTTATCTTAGAGTTATCAAAAAGATAAATAAACTCTCAAGGAGAGGCTTCAAAAATGGATAGAATATACACAGATAGTACAGAAAAAAATAGGGAGAGATTAAACCCAGAGGAAAAAAATAGAGATTAAAGAATTGCTGCAGGAACATGGCTACTGAAAGTACAAACTCTCCAGACAGGAAAAAAATAGAGAGAGATTAAAGAATTGCTGCAGGAACATGGATACTGAAAATACAAACTCTCCAGATAGGACCAGAAGCCTGGAAGCCCAGTTTAAACTGAAAAAAAGACATAATGCACGTTCCTCTCTTCTTTTGGGACAATCTTCTCTTAAACTCTTCAGTGATAACTGATTCACATAAGGGATGGAAATAGGCTTTATTCAAAATCGATTAATTATGTTAATATATCTAAAAATAACTTTTGTAATAATAACTTCTGAACAAGGGTTTAACTATCTATCTTGGTACCATGGCCTGAATAATTCTAAATATAAATTCTAAATTCTAAATATCACAGGTGGTGATAAAAGGAGGGTATTTCAGATAGAAAGATTATAATTTAAAAAATGAAATAACAATTTAGAAAATTTGTTCTGAGAAAAGGAAAAAGCTTAAGATAATAATGTGTGCCTATACTTCCAGTAAATTTAGAGACTGAGACAGAAAGCTTGCTGGAGCCCAAGGGTTCAGGACCAGTGTGGGTAATATATGAAGACCTTATTGCTCTGGTAAAATAATTGTGATTCACTAAATCATAGTGTATTATGCCATCAATAAGATAAACTAATCTAAGAAAAGATTCTTGTATTTACTATTTATGTGAGTTTTGAGGGAAACTACCTCTGAAGAGTTATGTTTCAATTTTACAAGTGTTTAAATTGAGATACCTGTAGCTTATTCATGTGATGTGATAACTAATGTACTAAAACTTGAAAAGCTCTCTGTTTACTGTTAGTCATGGAATAAGTGCTCAAGCTAAGCAACTGAGTAGCAGGATTTTCTCATTAAAGTTGATCCACCATTTATCTACTGTGTAATCTACGCAAATTGCCTAATCTATTTGCATCTATTTCCTTCTCTGAACATGAGAGTATTGAAAGAGAAAACAAAGCATAAACCTTTGAACATACTTTTTTTTTAAAAAATATGTTTAGAGAATAAAGCCAAACAAAATAAAACAGAATAAAGCCAATTGAAACAAAACAGTGAAATAATATAGGACTTCAAAAAAAAATAGTAAGAAATCAACAATGGCTACTGTAATGCCTCTTGTTATCTTCAAAATTCCTGGACATACCATCAGACATAATAAAATCAAACAAAACAGAACAGGATAAATCCAAACAGAACATTGAATAAAACAAAAGAATAAAATGTAAAAAACAAAACAGGGAGAAAAATATTGGATTTCAAAATCAAGACAGAGGAAAATCTTCCATGTTTGCTATATTGCATATTGTTATCCTCTTAATGCATGCTCAGACTATCAGCCTGAGGCCTGCAGAGTCAAACAATACAAGCATTTAGTTGTTTTTCTACCTCAGTTCCTATCAATTCAGCCTGTTCTCTGAACCAACCTGTTGCATACTGGTGTAGGGGGGTGTCTTTTCTCCCAGCCCATGCATCAGTTGACTCATGGGAAGAGAGAAGTTGCTTCTTGTTTCTCCTGGTAGGTCCAGCATGGCTTCTGCTGACTCACAGGAAGGGTGAATTGGCTTGTTTCTCCTCCTGGGCCCACATGGCTTGTGCTGGTTCACGGAAAGGGTGAATTTGCTTCTTGTTTCTCCTCCCAGGCCATGCATGGCTTCTGCCAATTCACAGGAAGGGCAAATTGAATTGTTTCTCCTCTCAGGTGAGTACTATGCAAATATTAACTACTATTAGGAGAAGAATGTTCACAAAATTTACGAAGTTATTTCATAATGGTTTTCATTACCACCATTTGTCATTAATTTATTTTGTCATGGGTGCTAATAGGAAGCTGTTATCATCAGCTTTATGTGCTCACTGAACTCAAAGAATAGAGCTTATATATTTCAGGGTCTAAAACAAAAATTATCAGAATATCAGAAGCCTTTCAACATTCAGGTCTGTGTTTGGATGCCAAACTCAAAGAGACAAAGTTGTGCTTGCCATAGAGATTGGAGATGAATGGAGGCTGGAAGGATGTGTCTTCTTTTGCACTGAAATGGAGAAGATATTTGGGGTTTTCTATGAACAGGGCATTTCAGAGATAACTGTTTCATTCATTAGAGAAATGACTTCCAACACTTGGTTTTTTTTAGAACATCAGCCGTGATCTTTGTGTTAAACCATTTCAGTGGCAATCAACTATCTCTGGAGCTTCCAACATTGATTATGATGTGTTGAGTACAAAGAACTAACAATTTGAACTTAGCATCATGTTACAGAAAATAATGTGAGCAATATAGGATTTCAAAAGAAGACAACAGGAATTCAACAGTGGCTACCATAATATCCCTTCTTTTCTTCAAAACAGTTGTCCATATCTTCACACATAATGAATTCAAACAAGAGCAAATAGTCTAAAACTGATCAAAACAAATGACTGAGAACATTGCATGCCTTCAAAATCAGACAATGGCTACCATAATGTCTCTTGTTTTCTTCAAAATAGCTTTCCATACCTTCACCCCATATTGAAATCAAATAATACAAAACAGGTTAAAGCCAATTAAAACAAAAAATAAAATACTTACTGGACTTCAAAACAAGATGATAGGAAATCAACAATGGCTACAAGAATGCATCTTTTTCTACAAAGTAGCTGTTCATACCATCACACATAATCAAACCAATTCTTATGTACTCTTTAGGGAAGTTGTAGGCATGTATAAGCTTGTATATGTACATTTATCCTTTTCTCTATTAGAGGGAAAAACAAAAACAGATTGAAACAAATTATGAGAAAAACAGGAAATAAAAGAGACAAACAAATTACAACAACAAAGAGACCAAAGCAACAACAAAGAGCCCAAAGCAATGGCAATATAGGCTCTGAAAAAAAAGGGAGTCAGAAATAACTAAGATTGCTTTTTGCATAGTAATCTTCAAAAGAGTTACTCAGATTCGCAGATATAAACATGTAAAGTTGACCCAGTCCTATGATTGTTAACTCTTTTGTTCCAAGAACTAATATAATTAGTAACACAATCATCTTAGCTATCTTAAGTGTGTATATACCAATTTATATCTTTTTTCTTTTCACTGCCTTCTTTTCTTCTTTTCTCCTTTTCTCTGATTTATTTTTCCCCTTTGGCAGTTTCTTACCCCTTCACAATATTTAGTGAAAATTTTGTGTCTTACTCTTCCAGTTTCTTATACTAGGGAGACAATATGATATTTACACATATGAGTCTGATTTATTTCACTTACGAGTATGATCCCAAGTCAAATCCACTTACCTATGAAAGCTTCAATGTGATCTTTCTTTGTAACTGAGTTATACTCCATTGTATAAAATACCACATCTTTTTTATCCATTCTTCAGTTGATGAAGACTTGGCTATTACAAATTGTGCTGCTATAAACATGGGTGCATATATATCACTGTGATATGATGTTTTCAATTCTTCTGGGAATATGTCCAAAAGTGGAATAGCTGGGTCAAATGAGACTTCCAAGTCCAGCTTTTTGAGGAACCTCCAGACTGACCTCCACAGTGGTTGCACCAGTCTACACTCCCACCAACAGTGCAGAAGAGTTCATTCTTCCCCATAGCCTTTCTAGTATTTGTTATTGGTAGTTTTCTTTATCCTGGCCATTCTCTCTAGAATGAGAAGGAATCTCATGGTAGTTTTAATTTGTATTTCTCTAATGACCAGTGATGCTGAACATTTTTTCATGTAATTATGTGCAATTTGTATTTTTCATCTGAGAACTATGTAGTCATCTCAGATGCCCATTTTTGGATTGGGTCATTGAATTTTGCGGGTCTGATATTTTAGAATTATTTATATGTTTTAGATAGAAGTCCTTTGTCTGAGGAACAATTGACTAAAATATTTTTCCCAATTTGTGAATTTTCTTTTCACTCTGCTAGAGATTTCATTTGACATGCAAAAACATTTTAATATGATGAGATCCCAGTTATTGATTCTGGGAAGTATTTCCCTTGCAGTTTGATTTTTGGTGATGAATTTTCTTCCTACTCCTATGTCTTCAAGACTTTTACCTACTTTGTCTTCTAGTAGATTGAGTGTTTCTGTTTTAATATTTAGATCTTTGATCCATTTTGATTTTTGTTTAGTGCATGGTGATAGTCATGAATCTAGTTTTAGTTTTCAGCGTATGTAAAGCCAGTTTTTCTAACACCATTTATTAAAGAGATTATCTTTCTTCTAGTGAACATATTTGGGCTCTTTGTCAAAGATAAGGTGGCAGAATGTGTTTGTAGTTCTCTTTGTATCTTCTAATCTATTTCATCAATCTTCAGCTCTGTTTTTATTCCAGTACCATGTTGATTTATCACAGTATCTTTGTAGTATAACTTCATGTCAGGAATTGTGATGCTTCCTGCCTTTCCTTTGATGCCCAGAATTGCCTTTGCTATTCTAGATCATTTCTGGGTCCCGCTGAATTTTAGGAATGATTTCTGTAGAACTGTGAAGCATGCTAATGGTATTTTGATTGGGATTTTCTTTAAATCTATACAACAGTTTTGGGAGAATGACATTTTTCACAATGTTTGTTCTTCCTATCCATGAATAAGGAATGTCCTTCCACTTTCTGAGATCTTTGATTTCTTTTTTTCAAGGTATTAGAATTTTCATTGAATAGATCTTTTACTTCTTTTGTAAGGCTGATTCCTAAGTATTTCATTTTTGGAGATGTTATTGTGTAAGGTGTGGCTTCTCTTATTTTTCTCTCAGTGAGTTTGTTGTTTGTGTAGAGGAATGCTATTGATATTTGAGTGTAGACTTTGTATCCAGCTACATTACTTAATTTGGTTATTATACTGGGAAGTTTTCCAATGGTGTATTGGGATTCTTCTATGTAGAGTATCATGTCATCTGCAAATGATAATTTAACTTCTTTTCTTATCTTTATTCCTTTTATTTCTCCCTTGTCTAGTTGTTCTGGCTAATATTTCTAGCACTATATTCAATAGGATGATGATAATGAACATTCTTGTCTTGTTCCTGATTTTAGAGTAAAAGTTTTCAGTTTTTAACCATTTAATATGATTCTGGCTGTTGGTTTGTCATAGATGGTTTTTATCAGATTGAGGTTAAGACAATCTATTCTGATTTTCTGTAGGTTTCTTATCATGAATGAGTGTTGGATATTGTGAAAACTTTTTCTGCCTCTATTGATATGATCATGTGATTCTTATCTTTGGCTTTATTGATATGGCCTATTACATTTATTGATTTGCATATGTTGAACCATCTCTTCACTCTTGGAATGAATCCCACTTCATTGTGGTGTACAATCATTTTGATGATTTTGCATTCTGTATGCAAGTATTTTATTGAGAATTTTTGCATCTATGTTCATTAGGGAGATTTGTGTATGGTTTTCTTTTTGGGTTGAGTCTTTCTCTCATTTTGGTATTAGGGCAGTTCTTGCTTCTAGGAATGACTGAGGGAGAATTGCCTCCTTTTCAGTTTCATTGAAGAGTTTGAAGAGTGTTGAAATTGGCTCCATTGAATTTCTTGTAGAATTCAGTAGTGAATCCATGAAGACTTGGGCTTTTCATTGTTGGTAAGATTCTAATTACATTTGCAATTTCATTAATTGCAATTGATTTATTCAATACTTTGCATTTTCTTGAATCAGTTGTGGTATTTCATATGTTTCTAGGAGTCCATCCATTTATTCTGTGTTATCAAGCCTATGGGAGTAACTGTTTTTGAAGTAGACATTGATCATCTTCTGTATTTCCACAGAGTTTATAGTGATTTTGCCCTTTTCATTCCTTATTGCATGAATTTGACTAATTTCTTTTCTTTTTAAAATAAGGTTGGTGAGGGGCTTATTAATTTTATTTGTTCTTTCAAAGAACCAACTCTTTGATTTCTTCTTTGTGGGGTTCTTTTGTCTTTGTTGCATTCTGCTCTAATCTTTGTAATTTCCTCCCTTCTTTTGGCTTTGGGCTTGACTTGCTCTTCTTTTTTGAGATATTTGAGGTGTAATATCAGGTTATTTATTTGTTTTTTGTGTTTTCATGATGTGGGAATTCACTGCAATAATTTTCCCTCTGAAGACTGCATTCATTGCATCTCAGATTCTGGCAAGTTGTGTTTGTATTTTCATTTGCTTGTAGATATTGTTTAATCTCTTCTTTAATATCCTCTTTGACTCACTGATCGTTTGGAAGTATATTATTTAATTTCTATGTGTATGGAATTTTTGCAGTTTCTTTTGCCATGAATTTCTAGTTTCATAGCATTATGATCGGATAATATGCATGGGATAATTTCAATTCTTTTGCATTTACTCACACATGTTCTAAGGGCTAGTAAACAGTCTATTTTAAAGAATGTCCCATGTGCACCTGAGAAGAATGCATATTCTGATGTTGTTGGGTGGAACACTTGGTACATGTCTAATAAGACCATTTGTTCACAAGTGTGATTCAGTTCTGTTATTTCTTTGCTTATTTTCTGTCTTGTAGATCTGTTTGTGTCAATGGGGTGTTGATGTTTCCCACTTTAATTGTGTTATTTTTTTTTGATTTTTCATTTCTATTAATATTTATTTTCATATAGCTGGGTGCTCTCATATTTGGTGCATATATATTTAAGATTGTTATCTCTTCCTCTTAAAGTTTTATCCTAACTAGTGTGTAGTTATCTCTTTTGATCATTCTTGGTCTGAAGTTCACATTGCCTGCAAATAGAATAGCTGCCCTGCTTTTTGGGCTGCTTGTTGTATGAAATATTGTTTTCAATCCTTTGACTTTCAGTCTATGACTTTCCTTTGTGTTAGATGTGTTTCTTGTATACAACATATGGTTGGATGTTGTTTCTTGATCCATTTTGCTAGTCTGTTTCTTTTAACTGGTGAATTGAGACCATTTGCATTAATGGTTATGACTGATACATACTGACTTATTTTTGTCATGTTATCTTTCTTTTGTTGATTCATTACCTTTCTTCTCTGTTTACTTGTTTGCCTTGCTTAGTATTTTTTTCTTTTGATGTTCTTGAAGTTTCAGTTATTTTTATGTCTGTATAGAGTATCTTTCAATATTCTTTGCAGGTTTGGCAGTCATGAAGTTCTCCAGCTGTTCTTTGTTGTAGAAGTATCGTATTACTGCATCAATTTTAAAGGACAGTTTTTCAGGATGCATCAACCTGGGTTAGAAGTCATTTTCTTTTAAGATCTGAAATACCTCAGTCCATGCTCTTGTTAACTTCATTGTTTGTGTTGAGAAGTGTACTGTGATTGTGATGGGCTGTCATTTACAAGTGATCTTTTTTTTTCTCTAACTGCTTTTAATATTCTATTCATATGTTGAATTCCTGGGATCTTGATTATTATATGTCTGGGTGTAGATTTATTTTATTTATGATTAATTGGAGTTCTATATGCTTCATTTATCTGTATGTCAGTTTCCTTCCCCATGTTTGGTAAATTTTTGGCTATTACTTCTGTAAATACTCTTTTGATATTATTATCTTGGCACCTCCTTTTTCGCTTACACCTATCAATCTTACATTATTTTTCTCCACATCATCTTGCAACTATTGAATTGTCATTTCCTGATTCTTTGTTATTTTTAAAAGATCTTTCCTTTCCTGTTCAGTAGCAACAATCTTGTCTTTGAGGTCTGACTATCTATCTTCATATTCCTTAAAGTGGTTTGGACAGATTTTGATGGAATCTTTGATATCCTGGATATCTCTTTGAAACTGTTTCATGCATTCCATTTATTTCTTATATTGTTCATTCAAGTTTTCCATCTTTTTGCCTTGCTTCTCAATTTTTTCACTATGTCTTCTTTAGATATGTTCAGCATTTTTTTATTATGTTTATCATTTCTTCATTCTAGGTGTGTATTCCTGATCTGAATTATTTTACAGTTTCATGGAGTTGTTTCTTTATTTCACTTGCTATCATTTCAGAAGCTTCAGGTGTATGGTTTACATTTTCTTCTATGTTCATCTCTGTTAGGCTTTTTTGGGATGGGATAGAGGTTTGAGATTTCATTTTGTTCTCTTGTTTTGTCATTTTCCTTTATTCCCCTGGAGAAGCTATATGCAAGATCTCAGTTGTTTCCTGGGTGGAAGCTGTCTGTCCATATTGCAGGGAGTTTCCCCAGTTGAGTGCAGGTCATTATTTAGGCCTTACCATGTCCCTAGTGGCACTCAAAGTCTCCTCAACTATGGAGAGTATGCTGGGTGGGTGTTCAGCACAACCCATGTGGTACTCTGAAGCTCTCTGGCTGCTTAAGTTTGCTGGGTGGGACTGTACCAGGTTCTGAGTGGTGTTCCAAGGCTGAACAGCTTGATGGAGTATGTTATGCAGACCTTCAACTCATGCCACATGGTAAAGCAAAGCTCCACAGATGTTTGGGGTCATCGTGTGGGGCCCTACCAGGTTCCAAGACAGATGCCAAGGTTGCATGGCTCGATGGGGTTTGCCATGCGGGCCTTTGGTTTGTGCCACTGAGTGCAGGCCAGTCCCGAGCCACTCAACATCACTGGATTGGGCCTAATGAGGCCCCAAGGGCCCTGTCTGAACATCCCCAGCTGATTATCGATGCTGGGCAAGGCCCTACCAGATTTCTGAGCGAGGTGCTGATGTTGCACAGTTGAATGGGTTCAATATGCAGTTTCCATGAATTTTCAAGACAACGTCTCAATGTCTAGAAATTTTCTCCTTAACTCTTTTATCCTTGTTCCTTGAAAGGAACATAGAACATGTTGTCTCATTAGCTGAACTCTTAAGTATTTGCTTTAAGAATACATCCTATATTCATGTGATTTTTTGTTCACATTCATCTATTTATCATAGATTATACATTATCGTAGATTATACATTCAAATATTACTGAGCCACATGCTCAATACTGTTTGTACCATGAGTCATACCTCTATGAGAACAAAAATGAATGGTACCACCTGGATAGGCATTCAAAAGATTAGACTTTACCAAGTATATGAAAAGATACTTAGCATCATTATGCCTGAGATAAATGAAAATTCATAAAAAGCACAATGAAATACCACTTCACATCCATCAGAATGTCTGGAATAAAAAAACAGATACTGAGAAAGTTTTAGTGAGGATATGAAGAAACTGGGACAATGATGCCCTGCTGGTGTGAATTCAAAATGACTCTGTGATTTTTAAAACAGTTTGGCAGTTCCTCAAATGATTATAAAAGGAGTTACCACAAAATCCAGCAATACTTCTCCCAAGTATAAATTTAACAGAAACAGAAACACATATTCACACAAAATTGTATGCAAATATTTATAGTGCTTTCTCCCCTAACAGCCAAAACTAGAAACAACTCAAATATCTGTCAATAAGCAAATGGATAAACAACATATAATGTATTCATAGAATGGGATAATATTAAATCACGAAGGAAATGAAATATTTCCCATCCCCACACTTGTTAGGTTCATTATGTATGGATTCAACCAACTGTGAGTAGAAAATTTTGAAAGGACTATATTAGTTGAATCTGTAATGAGCATACACAGTTTTTTTCATGTCACTATTTTCCTAAAGAATAAAATATATCAATGAAATGTACATAGCATTTACAACACATTAATTTATTATAAATAATAATGTAATATTAAGTATATTGGAAGATATGGGTAGGTTATACATAAATAAATTCCATATTACATGAGGACTAGAATGTCTGTGGATTTAGGTAACCTGAGTGCTCCTGGGACTACTTCCCTTTGTATACAGAGCAATGACCATAGGACATACACTACAACACAGGAAGCTTTGAAAACATTATGCTAACTAAAAGAGGTCAGTCATAAAACTGCACACACTATGTCACTCCACTTGTATGAAAGTCCAGAAAATGTAAATCCATCAAAATATAATCTCAGGAATCTAGTGAGATATAAAGACAATGCTGATTATAGTGATAGTAATAGAGAGAGTAAAATGTGGAGGAACTCCAGATTTTTTTTTTTTTTTGCAGAAATAGCTGGCCAAGTTTCTTGAAGATTTCTTTCATTGATAGTAAAGAGACAAATAAGAACAGTGCACAGATGAGAAAGAGACAGAGAGATATTAGCTATGACTCAGACATTATATGACCTTAGTTTGGTAAAAGTGCATGTGATTTAGTGAGAATTTTGCTCAGGATTTAAAGGAAATGAGACAGTGGGATCAGGTATTCTAAAGGAAAAATTTATATTTCTGTTTAAAAATGCCTAGACATTTGAGTAAACGAATCTGAAGCTCAGATGAGAGATTAAGACTGGTGCCACAAATGTCATCTACATTGATGAATATATTAATGATTTGTTCATTCTGCTTGTCTAGAGAACCAAAATAATTTGCTAATTTGATATGGAATACCAAAACAAATCACATCTATTCTAGCCTTTAGGGAATTTACAGTGAAAGACACACTGTTGTCTTTATTAAAGTAAAAAACTGGGCTGAATACGTATGACAATGCTCACATTTCTACCGGTAACTGTAACTAGTAAAACATTTGCTGTTTGGAAATGCTTTTCCTAAAGCTTAGCTAGGAACTTTATGGAAGCTCAGGCATTGCGGAGTTTAACCAAAAGCAAACTGGAGTTGTCCAGCATCTATTTCTCTAGAGTGACAGGGAGGACTGCCATAGGATGTCACTCATGGCTGCACAAATCACAAAAACATTAAACATAAGTAATACTGCTCAGATTCTGTCAGTCTGTACCCACCACTCTAGAATACTGACTAAACTACCTATTTTGAAAAACACCTACTCCCTAGTGATTTCAATTATATTTAGGGCATAAAACTAACAATTTAAGAATAAAAGAAAAAATATTCACTAAAGCAATTTAGTTAAGCAGGGGGCAGGTGAAAATTGAAGAAAATGTCTGCACCCAAGTGGCTCTGGTTTCACCTGCTGTCTTACATACTCTTTCAACTATGAACTTCCCAAACTTCAAAACAGGGAATCTGAAGCTTCACACTTCTCAGAAATCTGAGGTGCTTGTTTCAGCCCTCATCCCAGTGAGTAGAGAAAATGAAGGCTCTGCTGTGTGAGGAAGGAGCTGGTGACACCCTGAACTTCCTTATTGCTTCTGAAACAGGAAAAAAACAAAACAGGTGTGCCCTGAAGCAGTGCATCTGTCTCAAATCATCTTTGTTTTCATTTTAGCTGAAGTCCAAGTTCCTAACCAATCTGTGAGAAAGTAGTACTGGTGCTTTCAGTGCCCTGCAGGCAATGAAGGCAGAGCAGAAAGGTCAACACAGCAATGACATCCCCACAGACAGAGCCAGTGACAGGGATGGAGGTCAGGGTGAGAGGTGATGTGAGTGACAATGATGACAAGTGACATGGAACTTCAGAATATCATGGATTGGTCGCTGGCTCAAGGATAAGCCCTTGTCTTCAGTGGCATCTCTAACAAAAAGAGGACTCTTCTGAGCACTGACTGGATTTGATGAGGGGACTTCATGAATAATTGTCTGTTACCGGAAATATAAAAAGGTAGGATCGTTCGCCCTTGGTCTCCTAACTCTAAAACATCATCAGATCATATTTAATTTTGTTTAAATTCCATGTTAACTACAAAGTAGGAGTCAAACTTGGGGGATCAGATTTAGCTGGAAGTTAACTGAAGTTCGAGAACAGTGAACAATTTCAGTATCTCTGCAGATGTTATTGTTCAACCAATCCGATGTGTGCCAATTAATGTAAGAGTGTATTTATAAAAATAAACAGCAACTATACTGACAAAAATAACATTTTATACTTCTCCATATCTGAATGTCCCATGCATATCAAATAATGAGTACTCTGTAAGAAATAATACCCTATACCTATTTTTATATATGTATTTGAAAAGTGCAAAACAAATCATTGCATATAGTTTATTTAAAAAGGAAATAAAGCAAGCTAGTCATTAAAGCACCCTAATACCATAATCTATATCCATTAAGTTTATTAATTTTAGGGTTGGGGATATAGCTCAGTGGCATAGCAACTACCTGACAGGCATAAGGTCGTGAGTTGAATTCCTGGTACAAAAAGAGTTGTATGGATTTCACTTTCATTGAGTTTATTTTTTCTTACTTTAAAAAAATTCTTTAACCAACTGCTTAAAGCACATACTGATATTCTTCCCAAAGGTGCTTAAATGTTTTTTTATCTGAATGCTATGTTAAACTGTGAGTTTATTTCATGGTTACAATATGTAATGTTTTTGTGACTGTTGAATTTTTGGAAATTGGAATTATTAATCAGGAGTTCAGAAAGAGTTTTAAACCTCCAAATGGATTTTTTTTTTTGCTGTGAGATTTTATTATTTTGTTGTTTTGTTACACTGTTTGCATTATTTCTCCTTTGTGAAAGTTTCTTTGTGGCTTAGCCTAAGGAAATTGAGGATTGCATTAGCAGCTCTCAGAAAAAAAGAGATGATTTTTGTATTTCCAGAATACAAATTTGTATATACATATATGTATATTTATATAAACTGAGATTTCAGTTCACTAGGTGGGGCTTCTCTCTGAATGGTAATATAGGTATTTTTTCAAGGATTTAAATAATTTGTAGTTTGAGTTTTTCTCTTTGTTTCACTAAATGTGTATATTATTATTATGTTCCTGTGTTTGTCTCTCATTTCCATAAGAACTGGAAAGATACAAGCAATATAACGCCGTTCTCTTACTAAAATTTAATAAGACCCTGGCTGTGACATAGCTCAGTGCTAGAGTGCCTGCTTAGCATGGATGCGGGCCTCGGTCACTATCAGTAAAAGAAAAAAACAAAACCTAGTAAGAGTCTACTAATAAGAAAGTGATAAAAATATAAATGCGAACAATGCCTAAGCTGAAACAGCTTTGGATAACCTTCTAAATAAAAACAAAAATAATTTCAAAGGTTTCTTAAAACCAACTGAGGCAGAATTATTTCCCATTTAGTGCGACTGTTGCTGTTGTATCTATTCATATGCCTAATTTAATAAAATGTGACTTTATTTTAAATATATACCCTATGACACAGATATTTCCTTAGATTAAGTCATTGTTATACTATCCTGAAGTAATGAAAGTCTCTTCATTTATCATATAATACTAAGAATGGATGTATCAGAGAAAAATAGTATTTAACACAGTACATTGAATCAAATTCAATTCTTCATGGCCAAATAATTGAATTGACAGATTTTTTAGGGAACTTCCCTTAAACCAAAAGAAAACAAAACTTTTGAACTCTTTCCTGACTATATAAATAAACATTAATATCAAATATTTGGGGACTATTCATCTAACTCTACTGAATTATAACACAACATAGAAAACTAAGCGAATTCACAACCACATAATAATAATTCTTCCACTATTAAGAATTCTGATTTATGCCAAAAATTCTTTAGAACTTTTAATTTCACAATTCTTTTCCTTAGATAATAAGAAGTGACATCTCTAGATTGACTGATTCAAGTAGGTCTCATTCCTTCTGTGACATTCCTACAGTTGAGTGTTTTTTTTTTTTTTTTAATTTCTTGGCTGAATCAGCCTTTGGCAGTGGCAAGCACTTTGTCGCTGTCAGTGAAGTTGATAAATGAAGTACCCTACGTAAGCTGAAACTATTAATATCACTGCTCTTAATGGGTGGTCTGACTGCTTGTATAGTACAAGCTCATATACTGACATACAAGAGGAAATAAAGGACTTATTCATCACTGTTCTCTATTGCTCTTTATCGATCAGTATGACAGTCACGCTTTATGGACAAATAATAAGCTCAACTTTTGTAGCTTACTATCTTGGTCAAAAATATTTGCTGTCTTTATAACAAAAAAAAATAATAGGTCATTAGAGAAAAAAAGAAAATGTATTTAGTTGTGCCTGAAAGAAACAATAACAGTGTGTGATTCTTTGTAAACAACTCTTTCTCATTTTTACAGCCTGGAGAAAAAGGATTTACATAGTGTGTATCTGAGTATTTCGAATGCCAAAACTACTTTTTAAATGACAAATATAATTGCTTGTTGTATATCATTCTAATAGTTACTTCAGCTTATAGGTCAGCTGTGAGATATGGATACTTAACATTAATAATAACATTTTTCTTCTTTATAGAAAAGTGTTAATTAATTAAATATTCCATATATATTTGAAAAAGTATAATTGGTAGTTTGCAGGTATAGAGTTTTATTTAGGCATATTAAGACAAATTTGGTAAGTTTTCTATCTTCAACTAATTTTTGGTTTATTTGTCCTACTAGGTAGAGAAAGATACCATCTCATTGTGGG